>VWZL01003264.1:274650-302513 GCA_013396915.1 Stercorarius parasiticus
ACTCAACCACTTCCCTGGTCAGCCTATTCCAAGTGAAGAAATTTTTCCTAATATTCGATCTAAACCTCCCCTGGCACAACTTGAGGCCATGGTTTTTTTTTTTTTTTTTTCATTTTGCTGAAGATCAGCGTCTGATTGCTCAAGCCGCAGGGCAGAAGACCTCCTGGCTGAGCAGTTGGCGCTGCCATAGGGTCCCACCAGCCTCCCCCATCAGCCACACGTCAAGCCCAGTCTCTGGACATGGTCCTGGCTCAAAGACTCCCCTCTGCTCTCCACCTGCCTTTGAACAGAAGATCACGAGCTGTACTTTCATGAGACTCCTCCTGGCCTTCTCCAAACCCTATGAAACTCTAGACAGTTCCTGCTGCTGCACAGCCCGTGGACAAAGCCTCTCCCAGCCTCCGTGGCTCATCTGCTTGCAGAGGAAAGTTTCTTCCCTCACCATGCTGTGAACTTTGCTGTTCTCAGGAATGGGAGATTTACTTGGTATGTGGCAGGCTGTTTACTTCAAACAATGCTGAATCACCTTGCTCTGGGGTCCTTGATGATTCAGAAACAGGTCGACATGGTGCAGCTATACTAAGTCAAGGCAACATCACTTCGATGCAGGAATCCCTTTGCCCTTTTAGCCCCCAAACAAGGACAGAAAGAATAGGTTCAGAGGTCATGAGACCGTGCTTCTCTGATACACCCAAGGGTCGTGCTGCCATCCAGAGGGACCTCAACAGGCTGGAGAAATGGGCTGAGAGGAACCTCTCGAAGTTCAACAGAGGGAAGTGCCAAGACTTGCCCCTGGGGATGAATAATGTACATCTCTTGTAGGAAATCATCTCACAGCCTTGTTGTCCGTCTCTGAACTTCTCTCAGTTGTATCACGTTATTTATGTATCGTTTTATCTTCAGGCTATGGTCTTGTCTAATCTCTTTTCTTAACTATGCTTTCGATTACCAGTCTTCAAAACGTAATTCCCAATTAAGCATGCCTGGCATTGGAAATTCAGATAAAATCTTTGTCCCTTTCTACTCTGTTCTTCTTTTTTCTCACCCCTTGATTGAAAGTTTTAAACTTTGGAGCATATGCAGTAAGCTATTAAAAAAACCAAATTTTTTTTAATAACCTAGTAAATTCAAAACTTAACAAAGTCATGCAAAGGTACCCCTATGTCCTTGATTATCCTGTAGAAGGATTTTTGCGGCAAATCTGCTGTAATCCACTTCTGGAGACAGACTTTTGTGCTACATCTGACCAACTACAGACCACTTAAGCTTGTGCAACATGACAACAACAAATACAAAACTGACAAATAATTTCGATTCATCAAAACTCAGAGGCAAACGCATGACTGCCATTACCCTTTGGAGGCACAGACAAAAAAATCCTCATTAATGCAGAACGTGCAAGTAAATCTCTTCTGTGACTCCGAGAAACTTTGTCCTGGTCTTGGTATGGATCTTAGTCTTTAAACCAGGTACAGTGCGAAGACAGAAGAGATTGATCAAGTCTCCTTTAGGAACTGAGAAAAGAACAAAATTACTTAGTGCTGGAGCATAAGTAGAACTAAATCGATGAGGAACAGATCTTGAACTTCATAAAGGACTACTAACTCCAAGAGCTAACAAGGATCAGACCACGACAATTGAGACGACTCTCAGCAGGGAAAACTTTCTAGCATTATTGTTGGCATTTGGCAGGCAGAGTGATAGAAGAGATCCCACATTTGCCTTGGTTTAGAATTGACTCCAACATGTTCAGATTTGTGGCCATCCATTTCCAGCCCTTTTTAATGGGCATCCTGAGTGAATTTGTGCAGGATCTCTGCTACTTATGGGAGAATTGCAGAAGTTCACACGGAAATATTGTCGGATGTATACCGTTACAGACTTTTTTTCTGAATAGATCCAGACATGAGAATGGATTAAACTCTCTCTCATTTTGAGATTTGGCCGAAGATGCCAAGGAGAATTTGGCCAGCCTGGCTTTTCTCAGTGGTGAAGATTTGTAAATAGGGTAAAGATAATCTATATTGGTTGTTTGGGAACATTCTTCCGTCTTTGTGTGAAAACAAATTATCTGTGCTTCTCCACTGAATCATTTCCATGATTCCTTGAAGATTTGATGAGTGAGAACTGTAGATAATCCACGGAAAAGTTATGTCTTTATTTACTGTGTACCCTTGTTTATTAGGGACGAATTGCTCTCAGAAGAGCGGAGAACAAAACCTCCATTCAGACTCTTCTCTCTTCATCCTATTAAGCATCCCAAATTGGAGAGTCCATCTTAGGGATCTCTCACCCTCCCACCTCTCCGTGGCTTCTCAGGTCTTGGCACGTGCCTGCTCCGCAGACAGAGGTGTGGTAGCCCATGGACAGACGTGTCCCCAGCAGCACTTTGGTCTGACCAGCGCAGGTGCCAGAAGCAACACAGGTGATGGGCGTGTGTTGAAGGATCTGGTTTTCTTGTTTTGTTTTTATTTTTAAGTTGAATGTTTTATTTGTAACTGTCACTTTATGTTTTTTTTTTGCCGGGGCGGGGGGGAAGGCTGCTTATGGAATCTGCTTGAGGATCCTGTTTCTCACTTTCTTTGCTGACAGTGCCGTGTAGTGATTAGACTTGGCCATTTTGCTTTCATGTCTCCAACTTCAGTCTTCCTTGCCCATCTCGTCTTAGTGTGGGGCAGAACACGTGAGCCTCTGAGGGTGGAAAGGTAAGGTAAAACCAAGCTGGTGCTCTGGGCTGGATGGGTACAGCCCACCTCTGGCCTTGCTTCAGGGGCAGGCAGTTGGTACCCCCTGTTTTGGTCAGTAACGCTCATAGGTGTCTCCAGCTTGCAAGTATGTGTCCCAAAGTCAACTGTGGACCTCAGTGAAGCATTTCTATACCTTGGGGGATGCCTGTGACGCTGAGGCTGGGCCTTTGGTCGGACCAGGGTGGGAGCGAAGAAGTTCACTACCGGCTGGTGTCTTTGAATGGCATCAGGAGGTGACTTCCCCCCATCCCCTAAGTGATTCTACCCCTCTGCACGCTCACCCTCCCCAGACGGGTCAGGAAACTTGCACCTCAAATAGCTCATCTCCGCCTAGGGCAGAAGCCTAGGCGGTCCCTCCTGTATCCTAGTATCGGTCCCTCCTGCAGCCCTTTGGCCTCTATGGGGGGCTGCAGCTTGTCCTTGGCTCTCCTCCCAGCCCCACTGGGGAGGTATCCTGCAGTCCTATTCTGGGACAGTCATGTTTCTGCATGTGACAGAGGGATGAATGGGCCTTTCTGTTCTGCTGGAGACAAAGGATGGCTCCAGCCCCCTTCAGAGACCCCCAGGAAAACAGCAATCTTCTGGTACAGTCAACTTCTGTCCTTGAAACACAATTCAGTTTCAAGGCTGATCTTAAGGGTCACTTCATTTACCAGAATGAAGAAACTCCTCCTGAATTAAGCCACGGTACAAGCCAGCAGCAACCAGCAATGCAGCACCGTGCAGGCAAGCAACGGCTTCATGGGATCCGTCTTGCGCAGACTGCCCTTCCATTTTAAAGGTGACATGTCAAGGACAATTAGTTTGGCTTTCTGCTGCCACTTGTGCTTAACTGATTCCCATGCCAGCAGCACAGGAGGTGGCTTGGCTGTATTGGCTGGTCCTGTGCATGGCAAACCCGGAGCAGCCATAGCTCAGGCAAACACCGACTCCTCATTGATGTATTAGATGAGAAGGAGCCTGACACCGTGTCTTCACGCTACCCGTAAGCCTGGTCAATTGACCTGCAGCCTGGAGCTAAGATTTCATTTGGAAATCAGGCGTTGTCTCAAGTCCTTGAGAGAGCATCTGGAGGAGATCCTGCTAAAGACCATCACCCATCTGTCAGTGTCTCCTGCTAGTGCTTCCATCATGTCTGTTGAGACGAAAGACAGATCTGTGTTGAAATGAAGTGCCGCAGCCTTATCAAATCACAAGAAGGAGCACAAAGCTTTTGCTTTTAACTTAGGGAGCTGCTGGAAGGGTGCGCTCTGAAAACTTACTTCTGCAGCTAAACTTTAATGGCTTCTGCAATTGATTTTCTATGCAAGAAGCTAAGGTGCGGAAAAATCACATTTTTGCACTGAATGTAGCTGTCTCGAGTACCTGATTCATCTCTGATTTGTCCAAGGCTCATCCTCTTACATCCCTTTGCTCCTCTTAGCATGGGCTTTGGATCAGGTAGCGGCCACCTACCCCAGCAGCCTCCTGCTCTTTCCTGTTCCTCCCTGACCTATTCCTGTCCATACGATACTCAAATATCACAAGAGAAAGGACCGATAGGTAAAACCTGAGCGGCATGAATTTCTTAGCAGCTAAGATCTTGTGAATGAGTGTCACCAACAGAGTGCTGCTATGATGGAGGAGGTTCAGCCCAAGATGAAGTGAACGGCAATCAAGTTTTGGGCTGTTTGTGCACTCTGGGACTGTCTTTAACCAGTAACTTTAGTTCCAGCCCTCCCAGTTTGAGATACTCATGGGAAGGAGTTCTCCAGAGCTGTGAGCTAAAGTGGAGCTTGTTCCTGGCCTTTGATCTGCAGCCCTCCTGCTCATCTTGGAGTAAGTCGTCCCAGTGCATGGCTTTGCCTGGGAGCAAACTTTTAACTGTTTAAAGCTGCAACGCCAAAGTAGAGCCAAGTCCCATGATATTGTGTCACAGCAAGAAATCAGCTTACTGGTGTGATCAGCGTATCTTTGTGGTCTGGAGAGAGGCACAGATTAGGACATCCATCCCTCACAGCTTTGCCAACTGTGGGAACATGTCAATGGGCTTTCTAGTCAAAGCCACTGGAATGGCAGTCCTTAAAGCATGGATAAACAAAAACAATCGCTTCTGCTTCAGGCCTGAATCACTGGATTTAACCTGCAGATAAGTAAGTTTGGGACTGTCCCACAAAGAGTCAGTTGTGCCCTGTTTTTTTGTGTGTGATTATATGAGAGGAATCAGACCGTGCAGGTATGGTCATACAGCGGGGAAATAACTGGAAGAACATGTAAGAGGTTCATCTTACATCTCCGTAACCTGTGGGCACTTACACATTCATTCACCCTCCTGCAAAATGAATGCAGCTCTTCACCCTGAAATGCATTCAGGCCTGGGCTGGAGGTGGCTGTCAGGACCAGGAGGGAACTAATTGGTCTTAACGGCCCTGAGCAGCCTCACCTGAGACCTCCACCCCCACCCACGGGCCCCGGAGCCCTATTTCAGTTCAGCTACAGGAGCCCTTGTCTTCCTCTCAGTCCCAGCCATGCCTTTGTTGAGCCCTACCTGGACCCACGGTCTGGCGTTATCTCAGAGTGTGCCTTGTCACCATGAGCTTACCCAATGATTTCAACTCTTGGTTGAACCAGGCTGCCTTCTCCAGCCCTGCTCTACTCACCTTGCTCAGGTACAGTGGGACAGGCGCTGCCCTGCTGGCTGGGGTATCCCCTTGGCTCCCGGTCCCTGAGGGAGCTGCTGGTCTTTGTGGTGCCCTGATGGTGGGATGGTGCCCTGTGGTAGGGGTGCACCTCTAGGAGCAGGGGTGGGGAGGAGGACTTTGTGGCCGAATGGGGGGGCGGGCAGGGAAACTGTTTCTATAGGGAGAATCACAGAATGACAGGGGTGGGAAGGGACCTGCGGAGATCATCTAGTCCAACCCCCCTGCCAAAGCAGGGTCACCCAGAGCAGGTTGCACAGGAACGCATCCAGGAATGCTGATGTCAAAAGCTCAGACACTGGCTCCTAAACTGACCTCTTCACTGGCATTATTTAGAAAAAAAAAAAAAACAAACCCAGTCGCGCCTGTATTTCTAGCCGTACTGCTTAAATCTTGCTGCCAGCTTCCCTTTGCCCTGCCTCCTCTGCTGGAGTCCTGGAGCACGGCTCTGGCATCTTCCCAGGGGTGCTTTTCTGCAGCAAATGTTTTCATTCTTGTAGAGCTCTCTAGTGCTGAACTTCCTCATATCCTTTACCCTCTCCAGGCTGATGTCCCCCAGTTTTAACCCCTGGTGCCGCCAGTATAGCAAAGGACAGTGGAAAGAGCAAATGATGGTGTCAACACCTCTCCTGCCCTCTACTCATTTCCTTTCCTATGGGTAATCTGAAGAGATGCTCCATTGGCTTGGGAAAGCGGTGAAGCAGTGGGGTGAAAGCCCCACTTTCCCATACTGTTGCCAACGGTCCCCACCCCTGACCTGTACCAGCCCAAGAGGGACTACAAGTAATATTGTGTGGACCCCACAATACAAAACCTCCAGCAATTCCAGGCTGGATCCCACCAAATTCTGCCGATATGCTCCTTGGCGAAGGGATGGAAAATAGTAATTGTTTGAGTACTTGTGTCTGCCTGCGTGTAGGCGTCCGTTTGCAGCCACGTCCTTTACTGCTGGTTGGGATGGGTGGGTGGAGGAATAGGCTGGTTTAAAACATGTGCCAGGACTCTTCCCTCCCGTTGGAGGAGGGGATGTCTCAGAAAGCATCTCTGCGCTGCAAAGCCAGATCACTGCTGTTCCCACGAACCCACGCTGACCCTGCACTCGATGGTTTCTTATTTTTTGCTCGTAACTTTCTTATCAGCTGGGGCCAACTGAAGTCAAGCTGGCTGGGGTGACAGGGCATTTGCAGCTCTGACTTCTGAGGCATGGGGAGTTTCATGACAGTAGTCACAAGTGGAAAGGGATGCTTGCCAGCTTCTCCTCTTTGAAGGTTGTCCATTATGTCCTAGTGTCAAGTCTGAGGGTATGTGTGTGTATGTGACTTCCTGCTTGACATTCGATAAATCGGGGCTTGCAATGAGCGGAAGCCTCTTGTCATCTTCAGATGCCTTAAAAGAAGGCCCTGATGGCAAGCCACCGGAGTTCAGGGTAACTGTACTCCTCAGGGGTGGAGGGAGCCATTAAGGAAGTCCCGGAAACTGTGGACATCTCTGTACTCCAAAGATGTTGCTGAAACCAGTGTGATGGGAGGGTGTTGATCCTGACCTTGATGGAAAGAGGACTTGTTTCTCTAGAAACCCCACTGTTGTGCTTTAACCCCAGCCAGCAACTAGGGCCACGCAGCAATCACTAGAAGGAAAACTAACTCTACCTCAGCTGAAAGCAGGACACCTGCAAACCCTAAGGATCCTCCAGAGACAGAGGGGAAGCATCTACCAAGCATTAGACTGGTGTTCAAGCCCACTTGACATTGTCAGTGAGATACCAAGGGCTGAGAAGTATCCATCCTTCAGCGTTGCCTCGCAGCTCTGCAAAGTCATTTGAAGTAAAGCCTTGGATAGGAAATCGTGTGAGAACAGTATCCTCTCTGTGGTGCATCTGCTAGGGACTTTCTGTTAAAAAGTCATTTGAAAATTTGGTTTAACTTGGGTTTTCTGATTTTTTTTTAATTTTTTTTTCTCCCTCTTGGTTTTTATAAAATTGGAACCCTCTGTGGAAATGTTCTGTGCCTGAAGAAGGCCAACGGAATTCTGGGCTGCATAGGGAAGAGTGTGGCCAGCAGATCAAGGGAGGTCATTCTCCCNAAGTTCCGATCAAATATGAGAAAAAACTTCTTTACAGTGAGGGTGACAGAGCACTGGCACAGGCTCCCCAGGGAGGGTGTGGAGTCCCCTTCTCTGGAGACTTTCAAGACCCGCCTGGATGCAGTCCTGAGTGATGTGCTCTGGGCAGTCCTACTTTGGCAGGGGAGTTGGACTAGATGATCTCTAGAGGTCCCTTCCAACTCTGAAAATTCTGTGTTTCCGTGGTGACAATGCTCCTCTTGTCCCCATTGGGATTTGTGATCTGCAGCGAGAGCAAATCCAGGGGCCTTGTGCATGCAGCACTCTTCTGGAAGGTAGAGCATCCAAATCCCAGTCCTCTGCCAAACTTGGGCCAGGGGTTTGAACTGGCATCTTCTTGCAGTGAGCCTGGCTCTCTGCTCGACTTAGTGTTTAGTTATAGGAAGAGGAAATGTGCTTGTAGGAGGATGAGAAAGGCCTATTTGAACCAGCCTGGAGGTCAGGCACCCCCAGAGCTGGGGGACTGAGGTCCAGATCTTTGGTCTGACACAGGAAAGTGGCTTCTTTGCCCGGTGTGCGTAGTGGGCAGTGAACAAGCAGGGCTCAGGACGCTTGCTCTTCAGCTGGGTGACTTGTCATTGGGGTTTTGATGTTCTTACAAAATTAAAATGGCTGGCTGAGTCCAGTGCAGGGGGACAGGGAAGAGGTGTTTAGTTCAAAAAAAAAAAAAAAAGTCTGTGGGAAACAGACAAAATTCACAGTTTTGGGGAAAACATCCCCCCCGGCACCCCGTAACAAGAAATCCTCGGGTCTTGTGAAGGGTTGTCCTGACAGTGGAGCCCTGGAACTGAATGGAGCCTCCTGTGCAAATCTGTTCTCTAAAGCGGCTTTGGTCCATGTCAGGCTTGGCTGGGTAATGGATGGCAGCCAACCAAGCAAAGGCACAAGACGTTAAAAAAACCCTAATTATAATGATGATAGTTATATCCTATCAATAAAAGTAAATAGCAGGGGTATTTTGGTCTTTCTTTTCCTCCATGGGAAAGTGGAAGGAAACTTCCAGCTCATTTGGGGTGTGATTATTTCGGCGTAAAAACTGGCTGGTCTGTCTTAGTGTATTGAAAGGAGCCCATGGCAGCATCTTCCCTGGGTCCCCCCAAAAGTTTGCTTGCCCGTTGGGTTCAACTTTGGGATGAGTAGCGCTGAAGGGAGCAGTGAAATACCCTGCCAGATGACACAGCACATTTTACCACGGCTTTTTTAAAAAAAAAAAAAAGTGGCTGTAGGTGGCTGGAAATGAGCATTTTGGGTCCTCCTGGTGAAGCTCTACCACAAAGAATCTGAGAAGATCACCAGGTCCTCCTGTGATCTTGCCAGCATGGGAACTGGGGACTGGCTCAGTGGTAACTTTTTCCCAGTCTCTCCTACCTTCCATTGCCTCAATCTGCTTAGCAAGCTTCTGAGAAAAGTTCGGACAAATGGGTTATTGCTCCTGAAATAATTGCAGATAATTACATGAAGATTAATGGCTGCTTCTTGAAGAGCCACTGATGCAGGCTTGATCTTCAAGTACGGTTGACCTTTCCAGGAAACGGGAAAGAGGAAACACAGTGGGAGAGGGATTGGGTAAACAATATGTAATTTAGACACTTTAAAATTATGGGGAGAGCCAGACTGATGTGACTCCCCACATTCACCCCCTGTCACCCCCCTCGCTGCTGTTTGCAGACAGACAGTCTTACTTGGCTGCTTACCAGCGATAAAGTCAGGAAAAGTGCAAAATGCCTCATAGCCTGTGGAAAAATGTACTGGTAGTAAGAGAAGGCAGAGGAAAACACAAGTGTGTATCACCTCCCCTAACATCTGATAGAGGATGCCTCCTTCCCATAGTCTGAGCTTTGATTGTCCCTGGGGAAAGTGAGTAAAAGACAAGGATACAGCGAGGAATTCAAGGCCTCCTTCACCTTGGGGTTTGTTGACAACTGATACCTTTCAACACCTTGGTAGCCAGCTCAGGGACGAGCCACGAATAACCACGGTTTCATGTAGGTGGTGGCTAACTTACAACTGGACCCTGCTAGAAGAAAAGCAGGTTCATGGATGCCACTGAAGAAAATTGAGAAATCTCTGCCCCTGGAAGTCCCCACTGCCAAAAGAGGAGCTGACCCTTTAATTAAGAGATCTGCAGTGTGCGGCACCTCTGGCAGTGATATGGAGGGGGCTTTGTATAATGCAAGCTGAGTTTTATTGCTCTGCCAGTTATAGAGCCACCCCAGAGCGGCGATTAGATCAGGGATGGAAAATGCATTAGGAGCCTTGTGAGGGGATCATGCCACCGGCTGAATGATGCCACCAGGATGTCACTGGCTGATGGTGAGAGTCTTGAAGGTAGGCAGCCCCGCACCACGGCATGTGACAGCCTTCTCTGGGCCAGCAACGGCTACTCAAAATCAGTGTCCCCAAAGCAGTTTGAGAAAGAAGAGAGTTGCCATGAAGCTTCTCATCCCCATTAGTAATTACCTCGCTGCTGCAAGGTGTTCCTGAAAGAAGAGGTGGAAAAGCATTTAGTGCACGTGCACAAAGCTGGCTTTACAAATGAATTGTCAGTTAAAATTCCGTTCATCCACAGAAGTAAACATCCCACTTAAATGCCCAAAGGTCGTCTTCATGCCGACAGCAGTCCTCAGTTCCATTCCTGAACTCAATGCCACTAATCTCCAAGTCCCTTTGGTAACTATTCCGACCAGAGTGGCCAACTCATCCATGCTGGAGGGGATGCGCTGAGTGAGGCAACGTGAAACTCTCCCCCGGAGTCCAGGGTGAGTCAAGTGACATGAGCGTATGGAGGGGCTCAGAGAAGGGTTTCATCCTGCTGGAGTGGAGCTGGAATAATACTAATGGGGGAAGGAAAAAAAAAAAAAATTTACAAAAAAAGGAGTTGCCTTGTAAATCAGGGATGGCCTGGAGACAAAATCCAGTCACGCATGTTAGGGCTGACTGGTTTCATGTGAGGCTTCTCAATAGCATCTCTGTGTGGAGGAGACACTGGCCCACTGTGGAGGGCTGCACGTCCCAGGAGAGCTGCTGGGTCACAAGCAGCGCATGTGACTGGAGACCGTCACCCCAGTGCTGGGCCCCACCATGGCCAATCCATCCTATGGTGGAGTTAAGGACGGTGTGTGTAGGGACATCCTGTCTCAAGAAGCCTCTCCCTGCTCCCACGATCAGGAGAGTTAGAGAAGGAAAGGAATATTTTTTATTTTTTTGATGGCTTTATGTTAAAAATGCTCCCAACATCCCATCTTGGGCTTTGAAAACGCTATTTCCTGGGGAGCTTTGTGGGCTCCTGCACCCAGGAGCTGTGCAATGTGGTTCTTGCTGCTGTGGACCAATGAGGAGAAGGCTTTTCTTGTAGACACTTCTCACTTGTCACTTGCAGATCTCCTTTGGGATTTAAGATTGGAAAGCAGTAGTTGATGCCCTCTGTTTAGCTGCTAAACATAGGACGATGGGAGGTTCCTTTACGCTGTCTGTCCGCCAATGCATGCACCATGCCCTGAAAATACTCACTGGAGCAGGTGAGACAGCCCTGTGTGCTCTGTCAACAGCCTCTGGACAGAAGGACATGGTTTAGAGAGCTGGGATGCCATGAGAGTCTCACCACCCACCTGTAAGTAGATCAAAGACGGGTGAAGGAAAGAGCGCCGACAGCAGGTGAAATGAAGGTCAAGTGGAAGAAAGATGTCATGGTGCTATGGTAAAAAGCTATAGGAGAAAACACTTCCTACACTGAGCCAGGAACTTTTTCACAGTAAGAAAAGTACCTGGACCTTTCCAGACTCTTCTGTCTCCTTCACTGTAAATCTCCGCCAGTCTTCTCTGATCTTCCTCACCTGCTCTTCCTCGCATGTAAGAAATCTTACGCAACAGGGAATCCCAGAAAGCATCTAGTCCATCACCTTGCCTCCACCCACCATCAGCTCTACCTAACCCACCCGGTAGGGGGTTGTCCACCTTGTTCTTACAGCACACTGGGCTGAAGATGTCCTGGCATCCAGAAGGTGCATCCAAATGCTTCAGGAGCCTTTTCATTTGAAGTTTTTCTGATGGCAGGGTGCAGCCTGCCAAACTTGGGCAAGTAGTTTATCTGTCCTGGAGCAATTTTCCCCGGAGTAAGAGCCTGCCTCCAGTCAATGGAGGCAGGATGAAGTCTTCAAAGAGTGAGATACTCTCTACATAAGATTAGGCAAGAGGAACTGAATCCTGCGGCCAGGTGCTTGTTCCCCATGCTGTGTGGTTTGGTACACCTAGGGTGTCATCCCAGTCGTGGACGTGGTGTCAATACTGACTGAGTAATTGCCACGGGTGGTGGATGTCTCAGAGCTTTCATATCGTGACTCCCTGGGGTGTGCCTGCTATTCATGTATATCCCACAGATCTATTTGCCGTTGACATCACCTATTTTCAGGTAACTAAGTTAAGATCCTAGTGCTGCTTGCTAATTAGTGGGGGCTTGAAATCTACTGGCACTGAGTTGCCCTGTTGACACCCCAGACTCTTGAAGGCTGATTGACCAATAGTTTCAGGTGTGTAGAATCAGGTGGTGGCAACACCTTCATCCCAACAGCCCACCTCCCCTCCAGTTCCAAGGGATGCCGGTGTGTGCAGTGCTGCAGGATGCGGAGTGAGGGCATCTCGCCGGTGGAGGGCTGAGATGAGCCCCCTGCCCTTCCCCCCTGAGGAGGTGAAAGCGGAAGTAGAATAACAGTTTGCAATAGACCCCAGGAACCTGATTCACCCTCCTAAACTTAGACGGGACAGTGCCATTGCTCAAAGGGTAAGCTGGGTCCTGCTTGTTTATTTTAAGCTGAAAGCAAAAATGATCATGCTAGTTACTTAAAAGAAAAGTTTGTTTCTGTGTTCTGCTAATTAACAGCCTCTGAGAGGCACCCAGAACCCATCTCTGGGGCCCAGAGTGTTGCAAAAACATGGAAAGGTTAATTGAAGGCAATGGAAAACAAGAATCCCAGCTTTAACCTTCTTGGTCTGCCCTTGTTATGCTAACAGCATGGTGCAGGCAGATTTAATGACTCCTCATTACCCTGCTACCTAATTAACCTTCTGCCCTGAAACTCAGTGAGTCTAAAAAAGAACCTCCCTGCCCAGGACCCCCTTCTGCCAGCAGCCCCCAGGGTTAAAGGAGACATCTCCAGCATCACCAGGCTCAAATCCCTGCATGGCTTCCAAATTATTCCTGTTAAACAGAGAAGGGCGGCAGTGGTTGGTGTCTTTCTGTATCGGGATGGCTTCGTGGCAGCTAGCCGCGTTGGCTATGGGCAATCTGTGTGCCCGTCACCCCCCATGCTGAGATGGGAGCAGTGCGGCTCCCAGGGAGAGAGCTGGCACCAGGCTGCCACTGGAACAGGCAAAACTGCGGTTTGTCATGGTGAGGGTGCTCGTGCCAGGGGTAAGGGCTAGGTGAGGGTTGGAGAGATGGGCTCGGGAGGGCAGAAACCTGGAGAACTGCCCCCCTCCACCCACGGTCATGGGGGGAAGGAGCAGAGGCAGGGTCTGCTCTTCCTGGCAAAGGCCCTCTCTGCCGGCAGCGGTAGCAGCTATCACTCCAGGTTGGTTAACGGAGCAAAAAATGTTACCCAGTGCTTTTGCTGGATCAGCTTTTGTGTCCCTTCTTACCGCAAATGTTGCTTCCAGGTGAAATCAAGGACTGCCTCCTCGACTTCACCTCCTTGATGCTTGCTGCCAGGCACTGGGTTTGCAAGTGTTGGTTTGTCGAGTTATCATCCAGCTCACGTCTTTGGGGATCAAAGCTATAGCCACAATTGCTTTGGGTAAAATTAAGCCAATTTGCATGAATCGCTGTCAGCCAGTTCTTCAGACACTAGCACGGTATTTGCTGTGCCCAAAATGGCATCCAAACTGTGATCAGAAATTCATGGGGCATTAGCACAGACTCCTGATGCTCCCACTGCGTGGGGCTGGGGAGGAGATCCAGCTTCAGCGTGAGGTGGTCGTTCCACAGGGTCACTTCCATGGGAGTCACGCTGCAGTCAGAAAGGTCTCTGCTATCTCTTTTCCCATGACAATCAAGGTGACAACAGCCAAGCACAGACCGCACGGGCACTGCAAAGTGCGGGCAAGGCGCAGAGAACCCCACTTCCAACAGAGCTGTTGGGACCTGCCATTGCTTGGTGGGGTTTGGCCCTGCCTCGGAGGGGTGAAGGTTATGTCACCTGTGCGAAAGCTGAGCCGCCAAACATGAGACCAGACAGTGTCTTTTTGCCTTTTGTAAAAGGAATCGCAGGGGTTTTTTTCTTGGTATCCTGGCCTGGGACAAGTCACTGAGTCCTGAGCATGGACAGCGAGCGTATGACACTGACCATACATAGTCTCCAGCGGGACTGTTGAACACCGTGCTTCACATTAACTCTCCTTCTAGGAGCAGCTGGGCAACCACGGAAACTTTGGGGCACAATATGGGCAGTGGAGAGAGGGTGAGCAGGAGCAGAAGCATCTCAGTGGGCCACAGCCACATGATGGGAGAGAAATGCAGAAGCCAAAACTCAAGTGAGATAATGTCACCCCAAGCCCTCCTTGAAAGTGCAATGGTCTGTAAGGCTTATCTCAGCTTTACTGGCAGTACATGCGTCTCTTCTTTTGATGTGTCAATGAACTGCAGAGAAGAAAGGACTTTTTGGAATTCGTTCTCCAGAACATTTGCCCAGAGTTTAACTTCTTTCCAAGCCACCAGTTTGCTCGTATCCTGCCTGTCTGCATGAAGAGATATGGGGTCGTTGGCACTGGCTGACCCGGCCTGCTGTAAGTCCCAGTGTCTGTATGGTATGTCCGTGTGTGTGTTTGTTGTACTGGGACAGAGCCCGCACACAGGGTGCATGAGGAGGGTGGTGCAACAACTCCTTGTGCCTTTCTTCTTTCTCTCTTCCTGGAAACTATTGATGTTGTTGCTAATGAACAATGAGAAAATGACTCCCAGGGCCAGCTGCTTGGGGCTGAGAGGTGGTGGCAACAGCAACAAACTAAAGGGGTCCTGGCACACTGCACTGAACATGAGCTAGTGGGGTCCCAGCCCCACACACCCCCTGCTTCCTTCCCAGGTACTCTGGTGGCAGGAGGACACAGGACGCAGGTTTCTGATGATGCTTTTTTGGTGTCCTGACACAGCTTAGCTATCTTTCATGTCCAGTCAGCTATGAGTGCTTGGCCTTTCCCCTCATGCTTGTGTCTCTCTAACTCATGGATGTGATACCGTGGCATAAGGAGGTGCTACCCTGGGAGTGCAGGTCTGTGTCAGGTGCAATGCCGTGATGGGGTGTGACAGCCCTGCTGCGGTGTAAGAAACTGCTCTGTTCTCAGAGTGGCCCTTTGTGCCTGGACATCCTCTGGAAATGGTGGAGTCCATCTGTCCTCAGCTTTGCAACTGACGGTTCACTGGAGGGCTGCCTACCATGACTGCCTTTGGGGGGATGGAGGACCATGTCCACCTGATGGTTGGAGGATGCTGGTAAGGCGTTATTGGTGGACACCATGCTGGGCTGAAATCCTTTGGCTGTGGTTCCTCAAAGCTGGTCTACAAAGGCTAACCCCAGCCTATCACACTCAAAAGCTGCTTCTCTGTGCTATGAAACCAGAGTGTGTGTTAGCCAAGCAAGGAGGCTGCAGGAGTTTCTAACAGCCATCTGGCTTTGTCTTTCAGGGAGGTGGGTGTAGGGTCCATCCTGAACATGCTGAGCAATTGCACATCCACAGGGTTCTGTGTGCAACTTGTACCTGGTTTTTTCCGTTCTATCAGGCAGTGTGAATTTTTCTTGTACTCTCGTCAAGGGGAGCCATCGAAGTCCTGACTGCAGTTCATTCCCTGTGCCCCAGAGTCTGCCTCGGGTGAGATGAATCACATCCCTTCCTTCATGTATGTTGGAGTGCAGAGGGAGCTCCTTGGATTCCAAACGAGGACCACGCATGACCAAAGAGGGCTACGGGGAAAGAAATGTTGCAGGTTTTGTACCAAAACCTGAGCAGGTGCTGGCCAGGGTCTCCAAAGAGAGGAGCCAGTCTCAGTCCTGTCCCCTGCCACGAACAAGCTCATGGGCTGCAGCATTTGTGTCCCTGGGCAAAATAAAGCTAAACTGAAACTTTTGAGTGCAAAATCCCTTCGCTATTGGACCTCTCAAAAGTTAGAGATGCTTCACATGCTGTGATGAATCCATGGTCTTTTCTATGCTCCAGAACTGCAGACTTTGGCTGAGTCTACACTCCAAACTGTGGTGCTAATGAATATTTCTAGGTGCTTGAAGGCAACTGTTTGGCCTGTTGCATTGATGAGGGACCACAAATGGTCCTTGGCCTGGTTTCAGCCTGGGCCAAGTTGCAGTATCCAAACAATTGCCAGGTGGGCTTTGTGAGCTGATGGGGGCCCAGGAGGGTCTCAATATGCAGCTTAGGTACGGACCTTGCTGTGGAGATGGTCTAGCTCTATCCATCAGTCCATGCCACTTCTCAGGGCTGGGGAAAAAGTCCCTGGCACCAGCCTGTTATTGTATGTATCTATAAACCTTGCTAGCACCTGTGGCATCCGGGACTAGGAATGAGGGCATCTTTAGGTCTTTTCTGTGGGTAAGTCACTCTGGAGTCTCCTACACCTGCCAGTTCCTGCTGCTCCAAAGGGACAGAGCTGCTTGGTTCAGGCATGACGTCCCCTGTGTGGGCACGATGAGAAGCTGAGACTAGCTGCTGCTGTTGCCTGGTGTCATCTGGGCAGCTGCACCACCTTGGGCACCTCTGCTGAGTGGCCACCAAGGAGCTGGCAAAGACCCCTTGTACCTATGTCCTTGGCAGGGCAGGGAAGGCAGGACGTAGGCCTGAAGATGGTGCCTTCTAGACCCAGTCTCAAGCTGAAGAACAGGTCTGGAGGGTGTGTAGTGACCGATGAGGTCCCTGAGGGACCAGCTGCTGTGCCAGGAGTACCAAGCCAAAGTGGAGCACATGGGAAGAGTCCTCCTCTCCTGTTCCCATGAAGCTGGAAAAGCTCCTCTGTGATTGCTGTAGTGGGAATGGGATTGACGACTCTGTGAGGAGCCCTTCCCTCCCCCTCAGGAAGTGGGATGCTGCTGGAGCTATTTTGAGACAAATGCTGCTTGTTTTGGCCCTGACTTGACTGCTTTGGTCATCACCTCGCTCAGGTAGTTATTTTTGGTCTTGCCAGGAATTGACTTCCTGAAGGGAAAAATGATGTAGGAGGGAAAGGAGACTTGACTTTGTGTTCCTGAGCCCCCAGAAAGATTGCTGAGTGCTTCTTGGCTTTTCCCAGGGGTGGTGGTGACCAGGAGCATGGGCAGGAGGAGGTGGAGAGGTGGTGTCCTTACCCCAGGAGGCATTGAAGCAGCAGGAGCGCAGTCTCACTTGCTGGTGACCACTGCAGGTCTCCATGGGATGGCAAAGCTCTCCCCACAGGCTGCCCCCAGCTCTGGTGTCCAGGTCCTGCTGGTGAGGAAACCTTCCTTGGCCAAGCAAGTGGAGGTGAGCACAGCTGAGCATCTCCCTGGCTGACTTCACCAGGGCTCCCTTGGCATCGCCAGGGTGGAGCGACTGGACCCCAGAGCCACAAACCCAAACGGCAGCGTGGACTAACTACAGTGGGAAGCCCTGCTTTGCTCCAGTGCTGATTGCTGGGACCCTGCCCTGGGTCCCCAGCCCAGAGGGAGGAGATCTGTGATCCTGTGTGCTACCAAAGCACCGGGAGCCAACACGACTCCTCCAGCCTGAGCCTTCAGCTGCCTGCGCCAGGCATGGCCGGGGGCTGCTGCCTGCTCTCCAGCCTCAGGGCAAGGGGCTGGTGTTGGCCAGAAGATGGTGCTGGTAGGAAAGTGATTAAAGACCTTGCTCCACTTTGCTTCTGCCGGTAGAGGAGAGTTTAGACATTTATTATTATTTCCCCCCGCCTCTCCTTCCTATAAGAAACAGTAAAAATAACTCAGCATGTTTAATGGTCCCAGATCTACCATGCAGGGCCCACAGAGTTATTTATTACATCCAGCAGGTTACTAAGAGCTAAACTGCAGTAACTCGAAACCTGTGAGGCGAAGGCTGCTTCTGGGCAGAGGATTCTCTGCGCAACTAATGGAAGCGTAACCCTGATTGATAATGGTTTTAGGCTTATTTATTTTTCCCCAGGATCCTTCTCATAACATCCTCCTGAATGGCTGGGCTGGGCCAGGCTGCCCCATAGCGGGGTAACTCTGGGGATCCCCCCTCAAGTTGGCAAAAGGTGGGGGGGCACCTCATCCTGGGGAAGGTCTCTTTCAGGGTGGAGGTGTCCCTCTTGCAAAGGCTGTGAAAATGCAGGCATTTGTTTCTTTCTGCTGCAGCTTTGGGCATGCCTGTGCTGCGCTGGCCTTCTGGGGGCAAATCACCTCTGCAGCAGGCTCTGGGGGCACGCTGGCATCTCTGGTCACAGAATCACAGAAGGGTTTGGGTGGGAAGGGACCTTAAAGGCCACCCAGTGGCACCCCCTGCCCTGGGCAGGGACACCTCCCACCAGCCCAGGTTGCTCCAAGCCCCGTCCAACCTGGCCTTGAACCCCTCCAGGGATGGGGCAGCCACAGCTTCTCTGGGCAACCTGGACCAGGGGCTCACCCCCCTCACACCAAAGGATTTCTGCCTCACATCTCATCTCAATCTCCCCTCTTCCAGTGTAAAACCCTTCCCCCTCGTCCCATGGCTCCCCTCCCTGCTCCAGAGTCCCTCCCCAGCTTTCCTGGAGCCCCTTTAGGGCCTGGAAGGGGCTGGAAGGTCTCCCCGGAGCCTTCTCTTCTCCAGGCTGAACCCCCCCAGCTCTCTCAGCCTGTCCTCCCAGCAGAGGGGCTCCAGCCCTCCCAGCAGCTCCGGGGCCTCCTCTGGCCCCACTCCAACACCTCGCTGTCCTCGTGCTGAGGGCTCCAGAGCAGGACTCGGTGAGCTGGGTCCCTCCAGAGACGCTGCTCACCAGCAGTGCAGGCTCCTTTCCTCCTCCCGTCTATGCGCCTATGTGAGCTTGCTGGGAGCCAGAGGTGGTGGCAGCCCCCTACAGCCTTGAACAACTGGGCAGCAGACGCTGAGCCTACGACACTGATGGCATTTGGCGATGTGCTCCTGAAAGCTGCTTGCAATAACAGCAACACCCTTTCCTGCACTCCCCTACCCGACACCAGCGCACAGCTCTTAAGGGCTGTAGATGGGACGCGTTTCTCACTGTCAAAGTCCTTGCAAGGTCCCAACAGCTGTATCTATAGCAGTGAGCAGAGCTCTGCTTGACTCCGAGTACCGTGTTGCTCTATCGCGTCCTCAGCCCGCGGGTGTTCACACGACTATCTAGCGGCCCCTGTCAAAAGCAGAGCTTGCTGCATTTGGAGCTGCGTGTTGAGAGCCGCTGCGCAGGAGACAATTTCTACGCTGGGTCTGTTATTCCAGTCTTCCGAGCTGGGATAATCTAAATGAGAGATTTCCAGAAAGTTAGGAGTGAGGCTTTCAGTTTGCTGCAGCGTGGGGCTGAACCCTGCTACCAGGAGGAAGCTGCTTTTGGATCACGCTCAAGTGCTAACCAGGAGTGAAGGAGCCTCTCCCTGTAGGTGCGATGGTGGGTCAGGGACTTGGCACTGAGCAAATTACTCCTGTTGCCTGGTGGGTACATGAGCTTTTCCCTTTCCCCGGGGGAAAAGGAGGCAGCTGCAGGGGCAGAAGCACCCTGTGTCCCTCCCGCCCTGGAGACTCCTGCGACACCTCGGGAGGTGTGACGGGACTGGGGCTCAGAGCTGCCTGTGGGCCTTGGAGAGGTTGCTCTGGGGCTCCGTGCCTCCATCCCCCGACCTGCCAAGCAGTGATGCTCTGTTCCTGGGCCACCCCAAAGGCCTGGGTGCGATGAGGCAGTCCCATGTGTCATGAGCCCTGATCTCTGGGGCCAGAAGGTGTTGCTCTAACTCCAGCAAGGGAGAGGGGGACTGGTACCCAGTCTGTGTGCTCATACTGGCAATGAAAGGACCTTTCCAGCCTTGCCTGAACCTTGGCATCCCTCCCTTCCTGCGAGGCTGCCGGGGGTCAGGCAGCAGGACCAGAGCTCAGCCCCCGTCGTGTGACCTGGACGTGCTGCAGTGCCAGCCCTGGAGGTGAAAGGCAGAGCTGAGCCAAATCTGGTTTATATTCCCTGCACATCCCAGAACCCCCATTCACAGAAGGGCAAAGGGCTTCTTCCCAGCCTGCATAATGCCAGCGTTTGGGATTCTGCCCTTCGGATGGCTGGGTGCGCCCCAGAACCGGCAGGGAAGAGATTAAGGGTGTCTGGCTCTTCTGGAAGGGTGTTACGGGGTGGGAGGGGAGCAGGCTGGAATTTATTCTGAGCTCATCAGAGAATTAAATCATTATCCTCCAGGATGAGGATTTATGGTTATGGCTCTCAAAGCCCACAGCACGTGTCAGGTGAGTGGGTGGGAGCTGGTCCCAGGTGCTGTGCTGCGTCAAGGGGAGCTGGTAGAGAGGAGGTTGTCCCTACATGTGTCTTGGGGGCGGGGGTTCCTACAGGACCATTGTCCCTTCTGGAGGGGGGATGCTCAGTTTGGACATCCTTTCAACTGCAAACTGTCTCCACTGGGATCCCCGGGCCTATTATAGACTGATTAAATATTAAAACAATTCATTTTGTACTTAAACTGTTCCGAAGGCTCCTGCTGACGATGACTTTGAAGTCTGCGGCGAAAGGGTTTGCTCTCATTTTCTCCTCCCCCCCTCCATCCCCACCTTTCGGGGGCAGGAAGGGGAGGGTGAGCCCTGGCCAGGTCTGGTTCTCCCAGCGCCAGGGTCTTGCTTCAGCTGGTGGAGGATGGTTTGCTCTGTGTGTGGGAGCCTGCTGGTGTTTGGCGCCGCTGGAGCAGGAGGAAAGACGTGGTTGCTGGTGGCAGGGACCAGGAGAGCCCTTGGTGGGAGCAAACCGTGTGCTCCGGCTGTGGATGCCAAGAGGACAAAGGGCTGGGATGGCAGCAGAGCTGCACTGCTCCTCCTCCATGGGGACAGCAGGCGCCCGCCTGGTGCTGCTGGTGTCCAAGAGCCCCCAGGAGCTGAAAGCCATGGTGCAGAGGCAGCTTGCTTTCATGGCAGGGAGGTCCGTGCTGGCTGTCCTGCACGCTGTGCTCTCCTGGCAGCTGGAGGCTGGTGCACGGAGGTGAAACCACCCCATGCATCATTTGGTATCTTCGGGACCTGAGCCTGTAGCATCCTAGATCCGGGTGCAAAGCCTCTTTTTGCCTTGGGGACCCCGAGCCACATGGAGTCCTGCCCCCCCGGGTTTGTGGGGTGCTATGGGTGGAAGCGTGCATGCTGCGTGGAGTAACGCCCGCCTGCAAAGTGCATGGCAAGGGAGGCGGAGACGCAGCCTAGGAGGGCAGGATGGTGTCTTGGGAGTCTCTTCCACCGGGTTTTTTTCACCCAAAATACCTGGCTCTGCACCAAAGGAACTGGGGATGGAGATAAGTGAGAGGCAGATCAGGGGTGTCCATGACAGTCCCTTCGAGGGATGGAGTTGAGCAATTTGGGTGAGTTCAGGGATTGTCCGTCTCTGCATTGAGTTTTGTCTGCAGCCAGACTGGCCTGTGGACATTCCTCCTCCCTGTCCCATGGTGTCTCCGCAGTGAGGCTTCTGTGGACTCTGCCACCCTGGGCATCACCTGGACAAAGCAAGAAGAGCCGGATCCAAGCCCAGGTCCTGGCATCTCGGACAACCCCGTGTCCTGTGTGTCCTCAGCATCTCCTGCTGCAGCAGCAGGACGGGGAGGACAACCCCTGGGAGACGAGGACCTGCTCATGGTCTGCTGGGGGACAGGTCCAGGGCAGGACCCCCACCCCTGGAGGGGTGCTTGAGCACCTGGAGGGCTCAGGGCTTAAATTTCAAGCTGTTCGTCCAAGCTCAGGACCCAAACTGCCGAAGTGCAGGAGGACCTGAACCTCCCCTGCCTGCTGCAGATGAAGGAAAAAGTGAGCGGCAAATTTTTCGTCTCCCCATCTGGATCCGGCTTCCTTCCCCCTTCCCTCTCCCCCTCCCCCTCCTCCAGCCCCATCTTTTACATCTGTTGTATGTGAAATCCAGCAAACTCTCAGCAGAGCTCATTACTCACGGCCCATTGCTCTGAAGAGGGCCGAAAGGTCCTGCACGTAATGATTTGGAGGTGATTTGTATTTAAGACGCTTGGCTTTCAGATGCTGGGGGAGGGCAAATTAAATAATTGAAAGCTGGTGGGGAAGGGAAGGAAAGAGCCCTGGATAGAGGGAGAGGACAAGAGTTTCTCGTGATCCCGATGCATTTGGGCTCACCTGCATCGGTTGCACAGATGCAGACTTAAAGACTCGGGGAAAAGCTTCCTTGTGCCCACGCGGGATCAGAGCCTGCCCCGGAGCTGGGCTGGGGTGGACGCGCCAAGAGGCTTCTCCGGGGACGGCTGATGCTCAGCATGGCGGAGCAACGAGGGCAAAAGGTCTGGCCCAGGTGGGACAGGGGATTCTCTGCCCTCTGGCCCTAATGTCTTGGTGGGACGTGATTGCCTTGGCCACGCCAGACTCCCCTTTCCTCCCTTCTCTGCCTTTCCCTCTTGCTGCCTCCCCCAGCTCTCTGCTGCTGCCACACTTTAAGCAACCCACCCGATTTTCCAGCAGATTATTGGGAAATCTTGCTGGCAGCACCACGTGGCTGGTAATCTCCCCACAGCAGCCATCAACAAGGCAAAGGGGAGAGCGGGGCTGGAGACTGCAGTGCTGTCCCCGAGCCCAGGCAGGACAGACTTGGTGGCCCCAGAGCCACATGAAGAGCGTGGCTTCCTGATGAAAATTTGCAGTAAGGGCCTCAAAGAATGTTTCTCAAGTTCTCAAAGCAAAAGGAGACCCCACGGGGGCAATCCCTGTTTGGTGGGTGGGGAAACTGAGGCACAAAGGGTAGAAATGGGTTGTCTGGAAAAAGGGCAGGTGGCTCTGAATGTTACTTGCCCGAAAGTTCAGCGAACTGGGATGCAGACCTTAGGCTTGGTCTAAACCAACGCTGTTCTGCTTTCGTGCACCAAAGCTCCTTTCAGCCTGTTTCCTTTTCTTTTTGTTTGATCAAATTGCCAAAAAAATATCTACCAGTCTGGTCTGGTTCTACCTAAAAATAAGTGCAACCGAACACTGCAGATTTGTTGCAGGAGCCAAGCCTCCTGCCCGTTGCTCGTGCTCCTCTTTTTCTATCCAGGTGCCAGACCCCAGTCCCCCGGCGATGCTGGGGGTCAGGAGGGTTTGGCACCCGCCTCTGGCTTCTGGCAACCAGCGTACGCGCACGGAGCCCCCTCTGCGCTTGAACGTGGAGCTTCATTTCCAAAGCCTGCTTTTAACCTTGACCCAAACTCGTGCCTTGCTGCAAATGCGTGGGGGGGGAACCTGTTCCCCATCCTGGCAAACCCTCCGATACCGATATATCCTTCCCAGCGCCCTAATGAGCTCCCAGCAATGCCCCGCTCCCCGGAGGGGTGCAGATGGCCCATTAGGCAGCGCATTAGGGCTGGGGAGGCCACTGTTATTCAGACTGGTCAGCCTAAGATCTAAGAATCAGGTCAGATTAGGCTGCCTGATCCCAAGCTAACGAGTTGGGCGACGGGGAATGAAAGTCAAAAATCAATAGCCTGGGAAGATCTGATGCTTTTCCACATGCCATTCCTGTATTTACAGACTCTGTGCAGGTTCAGGTATTTACTGGCTCTGTGCAGAGAGCGGCGAAGTTTTAGTAGCCTCTCCCAAAGTCTGGTGTGTAACCCGTGTGTTTTCTCTGCCAGGGCTTGGGTGCCATGCACGCAGCGAGCATCCTCCCAGAGCATCGCATTCTCTCCCGAAAAGGCGTGCTGGGGAGGTATGTGCCTGGATCTCACGTAAATAGGTAAGCCTAAGAAAATTAGTTTTTCTTAATCTAGTGCCAGCTCAAAGAGGAGCCAAGCTCCCATTTCCCAAAATTTCTTTTTATGTTAAAATGACTGGGAGGGCAAAAGGCTGGGGAAGGTCATAACTCCCTAATCTTGAAGGTATTCAGGCCCAGCACCCAAATACCTTTCCTTCAAGGCTCTTGAGGAAAACCCTTTTCTATTGATTTTTTGGGGGGCGAGGACAAACAGCGCTGTTGTTCTCCCTACCCCCACTCTGCTCTAAAGCACGTTTGGAGCCGGCTCTGCAGCTGGTGCCCTCTGCTCTGCCGGGGGCTCGCAGCCGGCCCTGCCCAGAGCGGCGCGGCAGGAGGCGGCCGGACAGCCATCCCTCCCTCCATCCCTCCATCCCTCCCTCCATGGCCGTGCCCAGCAGCCGGAGCAGATGGCTGGGGCTGGGGGTAGCTGCCCACTCCTGCCAGCACGGGGAGAGCAAGGCTTTCTCTTCGGGAGCCGTGATTAAAAGCACTCGAGCGATGGTCGGCGGGAGGGCTGCTGCTCCCAGCGATCTCTCGAGCTCCCTCGGGCAATTATATGGTGAGATGTAGGTGTCGCATCTTCTACCATGGGGCTCCCAGGTAGGATGGCACCCTGGGCATTTGAATGGGATGCTCGAGCCCTCTCCCGAGGACCGGCAGGTTGGGAGGTGGTAGTTCTGCTTTGGAGAGAGGTGGGAGATGGGTTCCTGTGTGTTTGAATGGGATGCTCAAGCCCTCTCCTGTGGACCAGCAGGTTGGGAGGTGGTACCTCTGCTTTGGAGAGAGGTGGGAGATGCGTTCCTGGCCCCAGGCTCTGCTGCAGCAGTATGAGGGGCCTCACAGCCCAAGGCTGACCATCGGTAGCCCTGCAGCTGCCCCGAGAAGGTGCTGGAGAAGAGAAAAAGCATCAGAGGAAAGCCCTGGATGCTGTATTACAGGCTGGAGACAGCAGGCAGGTTGCTGGTGACAGCACTGGGGAGACTGGGGACATGCCCGTAGCTAGTGCAGCCTCAGAGTTTGCTTAAAATGGCTCTATCTTGTGTCTCCAGGAGCCTCCTTGGCTCTTCTCAAAGCCTCGCCTGCACAGGACAGGAGCCATTCTCTAGTCCAGAAGCACAGGCCAACCATTGTCTGCTCTTCTAAGCTCTCCTTGCCTGTCCCCTTTCCTGCGGAGTCCCTGCTGCGTGCATCCCCGTGTGCGTCTCCCCGTGCCTGCCACAGCTCCAGCTGAGTACAGAAGAGTGAAAGAAAAGCCTGTATTTGGAGGCAATCCTTCTCCTGACGTTTTTCTAGCTTCCAGCGACAGAGAGTTCAGGGTGTCCCCTGCCAGCAGGTTTGCTTGGGACATCACAGGTCTCTGCCCCAAACGTGCACGTCCTCCCTCTGCCTGGGACTTCTTCACATCCCGTGACAGAGCTCCCCAGCCGGCGTGCTTGCGGTGGGGGAGAGCATGGCCTTTGTTTAATTAAATCTGCTGCCAGATGAATCGCCCCCTTCCATCCCCGGATCCGCTTCTCGGGGCTGTGGTGGCTGGTGAGCTCGGATCTTCTACTGGGAATTCAGGGTTTAAATCAGGCAGAGGGAGGGAGGCAAAGTACGTCCCCACGCCTGGGAGGTGAGGTGGATGGCTCCCACATTTTTCCCGTTAACACTTATTGCCCTAAACTTCTTAGAAAATTTATTAGGTTATATATGTAAAAGAGAATATAATAAAGACAGAATAGGGGATGTACAAAGCATTGCATCAGTAGAAATATTTTCCTGGGAAACAAAATCAGTGGTAAACAGCATATATGAAGAGCTACCCAAGAACAGCTGGAATGAGCCCTAAATATTTATTATTAATACCAAAGCTGTTTATTTTTTACATATTAAATAGGTCATATAGCTCATCTAATAAAACCTCTGCGTCTGGTGCTGGCTCTGCTGAGCTGGAGAAAGATTTTGCTTTTGAGGTCCGAGTGGAGAGGGGAAACGCAGGAGTCGCTGCTTGGGCTGGGCAAACTGTGTTGCTCAAACGTTATAGTCCTGGGTGAGACGTGCGGGAGTGCTGGGAGAGTGTCCCTCACGCATAACAGTGTGGCCTCTTCTGGCATCTCCCAGGACGTGGTCTAGAAATACGACCAAGAGGTGTGCTCAGAGCAGGGGATGTGGGTTCAGCTTTCAGCCCATCCAGGGACTCCCTGTGTCAAGATGGATAAACCACTTAACCTAGACTGGGCTCCAGTCTAGAAATGGGATTACACCAACCAGCCCTCGGGGATCCTAGAAGTGACTGGGAGGGGCATGGTGACAGCAAATGTTCTTTTCCCCCTTCAGAGACATCATTAAGCAAATATCTACAAAGCTTCCTGAGCTTCAGGGGCTGAAATCTTGAAGTTAGCTGGATGCTTAAGTGCATCAGGACCTAATTGCTGCCAAGTCCAGGTGTCGGGGGGAAACAAGTGTTTGTACAAAGCCCCCTGCATTTTAAAATCTCCATCCAATGGCATTAACCCCACATCAATCTACTTAGGCCTTCCAGGAGCTAAGAAAAGCTGGGTATCCCCATTGAATTTCCTTCCAAATGCAGTGAAGCCCCTATTCCTAACCTCACAGCGGTATGAAGTACAACACCAGGCGCCAGAGCTGACTCTCTTCCCATCCCCACTAGCCAGCTGGGTGGCGTTGAGCAACCTTCGTGTTGGATGAAGGAACCTTCACGAGGATGAGGGGAAACTGGAGGTTTCCCCTGCTTCCAGGTGAGAGGTAGTCTCCCTGCAATGTCCTTTTGCTTTGAGGACTTGAGGTGTCCAGGATTAGACTCGCAAGAGAGCAGAGAAGGGGAGTGTGAGAGATGTGAACAACATGTGGGGTTTGAAAAAGCCTTGTAGGGTGCTGATGAGCAGTTGCGGTTAGTCTGATGACTTCATCCAGGCAGGTGGGGTAAAAGCAAGCTATTTCCAGTAGATCTGATATGTTCATATTCTTCAGGTCTGCCTCTGCTGCAGCTCTGTGAGCTCAGGCTTGCCGCAGTGGGACAGTTAGTGACATTCGCCACAAACAGGTTGGTTATGAGCACACGAGGTGGCAAATGAAATCCACAGATGCTGGAGTGGCCAAGACCCAAGGGATCCTTCTGAAAAGACGGGAGATTTAGATGAGATGTGAGGCAGAAATCCTTTGCTGTGAGGGGGGTGAGCCCCTGGCCCAGGTTGCCCAGAGAAGCTGTGGCTGCCCCATCCCTGGAGGGGTTCAAGGCCAGGTTGGACGGGGCTTGGAGCAACCTGGGCTGGTGGGAGGTGTCCCTGCCCAGGGCAGGGGGTGGAACTGGGTGGGGTTTAAGGTCCCTTCCAACCCAAACCAGTCTGTGATTCTATGAAAACTGATGCTGGTCCATTAAAGCTCCCAATGCTACAGTAACACCACTCTCACCTGCTCAGAGATGGTGGGTCCCTCCAATCCCATCTACTGACCCCTTTTCCTCCTAAGGGAACCATGGTGTCTCCATCTCCCCTGCTGAATGTCCCTCTGCAAGTGTCCTTTGCTGTTTCTCATTTCCCTTTCTGCTTGACCCCAGCGTCAGTGCAGGAGCCAGTCCTCGGCTCCTCTTGGCTGTCAGAGGGAAGCAATCCCCATAGGATGGGCTTGTGGACCCTTGTCCTGGTGAATACGTGGATTCTCGCTTGTTCCAATTTGTACCCAAAGGCAGGCTGCACACATGTTAGCACACTTACTGGCCTGCTTTGGCCTCGTGCGCTCTGGTGCTCTCCAAGACAAGGTCCAAGCAGCATCTGGGGTGGCCCTGGCCAGGGACTGCTCCCACGGGCAGGGCAGGTTCAACCATTCCCTTCAGCAAAGACCAAGAGTGAACGTGGGTGCAGCCACAAACATGGGACCAACCCCTTCCTGAGTTTGTTTGGGAGCACAAGTATGTTCTGAAAGTCAAAGTTTCTAATTTTCAGGACACGGTATCGCATCGCTTGAGCACCGAAACTCGCGTCCTTTCCCGTAGGCTGTCAGACCCTCCCGGCAGGGACGGATGTACCTCCATAAGGCAAAAAGCACTTCTCCCACCCAACCGTGGTGGCTGTGAACGCACCAGCCTCTGGCTCCTCGGCTTTGGCAGATGCGTGGGCAAATTCATCTTTGCATTTGGCAGCTCCAGCGCTGGGGCCGGGCTCCTTCCCGTGCGCCCTGCAAGTACCGTTCACCGCGTATTTACATTGAACGTGGTGCCCCGCTGTACATTAACATTTAAAACAAAATAGTCAGCCCCATCACGAGCATCGCTCCGAGGGACGGCAGCACATTGCAAACATCATGTAAGTAATTTGTTCAACATTGGTGATAATAAGCTACACAGAGCAATAAGAACATAAACACAGGCAGGGCTTTGTGTGAGCGTGTGTGTATATTTTTTTTTTT
>VWZL01003264.1:302574-327512 GCA_013396915.1 Stercorarius parasiticus
CTGAGGGGTGAAAAAAAAAAAAAGACATGAATGATTCATAGATGCAAGGGGGGAAAAAGACGGAGAGAGAGAGAGGGAGAGAAAGAGAGAGAGAGAGAGATTAAGAGAGAGGAGCTTCAAAGTGACTGGAGCCGATTTGAAGTCCTGAGCGTTCCTGTGCTGGGTAGGCCAGCAATTCACCAGAGAGGCCCCGTCAAGCTCCCCCCACCCTCCACCCCGGCCTCATCCCTGCCGCCGCTCCCGCAAACGCAGCCTCCCCATCACAAGTTCAAAGTTCACCATCATCTAATGATGTGAAGGCCTCCCAGACCCTCTGTGAGTGGCATCTGTTTATAGGCACGGCCCTTCCCTGGTGGTTTGGCCTGGCTTAGAATAAAAAATAAAAAAAAAAAAACCAAAAAATTGAATTAAAAAAAAAAAAGAGAGGAGGAAGGGGGGAATGAGAGGGAGGNNNATGAGATGCAGGGCTCCTTTTTTTTTTTTAAAAAAAAAAGAAGTGTAAAAAAATCTACTGGTGGTGAAGTGCCTTTGATTCTGAATATTAAAAAAGCCCATTAGATTTAAATGTAATGAGAATTTTAACGCTAATGCCTTGATTTGTATTCACTGGCTACCACGGATATACTTTGGGAGTGGGAAAGAGAACTACGGCTCGTGCCTGGAGGGAAGCTGTCGCCCTCGGTCGGGAGCGAGGAGCCCCGGTGCCAGGGGTCGGAGCGACCGATTTTGCCGCTCTCGCGATCCCAGCCGTCCGAGGGATGGGGATTTTTGAAGGCGTCTTTATGATGGCAAAAGCAGTGGCATCGCCACCAGCGCGGTTAAAACTCAATATCCTTTTGCAGGAAAATTCAGGCATTTCGCAACTCGGTTTTGCTGCGCTCGGAAAGGGGAATTCCTTGTCCAGGGAGTACGAGCCTGGAAACAATTTATTTCTTTTTAATTTTGTCAAAAGCGCCACTAGAATTTTGCTCCTTGGGTTCAATGTGGTAATTGAATTGCACGCGCGTGCTGTCGTGACAAATCTGGAGGAGGAATGAGTGATGCCGAGAACAACTCCTGTAAGACCCCGTTATTGGTTATGTGTCACAAAATAAATGCCGCAGTAATGAATGGCTAATACTCTAATTAGCATTACATGCTCACTTTATTTTATTAATCAAAGGCAGTAACATTCACTGGCCTAATGAAACAGTTTGATGTTTTAATACTTCTGAAAGAGAGAAAGAGATAAGGGCTCAGTACTAATTAGAGTAGCAGCTGATTTCAGAAAAAAAACCCCTCTGAAATTATTGCCTGGCTGAAATAAGGGTGTCAAACACTGCAAATGTTCCAATTTGCAAAATGAAAATAACAGAAAATAAAAAATCGGAAGTTAAAAATAGAAGAAATAATATATTTGGCCATCCTATCATATCGTAATATGTCATGACATGTCATTAGTACTAACAAGTAATGAGGTATGTGCCCCTCCAACAGAAACATAGAGAAATTACATTAAACAAATAACACTGTCACAAGTAATAGACCAAAGCTAATATTTAATTTCCAAGTGGACTTCTAGGGATTTCTGAATTATTTTTTGGAAGGGAATTATTCTGAACCCAGAGAAAATTGAAATCAAATGATTTTGCAGAAATATTTCAGTTTTGACTTGGTTTTATTTTTTGTTTGGTGGTTTGTTTTTTTTTTTTAAAGGAAAACTGCAGTGCTGAGGTTTCCTAGGAGCTCAGATCCCAGCAGAGAGCTGAACAGATATTGAAATCTTTAATGAAGAGCTGCAGTGTAGACAGCGATGAGCTATTTGGAGACATCCATCGAAGCAACAAGTGCCATCCAAACACAGAAAGGAGGTGACACAAAGCAAGGGAAGGTTTGTGCAGGAGTTCCTCTTAGGGCTGGGCTGAGGCAAGAAGAGTTTGACCAAGATGGGAGCTCAGGGGGGAATCCTCTCTTCTGAGCATGTGTCAGGCAGCCCTCCAGTCATCGCTCAGACATGGATTGCTCCATGGCTTCCCTTCCTTCCAAGCATCCTCCCTCCCCTGCTCCCTCCTTGCTCAAGTTACCATCTATAAGGGAAAATGTAAAGTCAGGGCTTGCTGTCCATTATAGCAGGTGACATGGTCTGTTAAACCTGCCAAAGACTACCTATGACCAAGAGCTTGGCTCTGTACACTGTCCCAAAGTGATCGAAGTTTGGAGCAATAGCTGGAAGTTCCTTAACCTCTGACAGCCCTTTGGCTTGAACCGAAGTCTCTTTGCCTATGCTGCAGAGCTGCGACCTGAAAGCTGGTGAGATATTGCTCCGTAAAGCTCCACCATGCTTTCAACACCACCAAGGAGTGAGGGGTGTGTGGGGATCTGGGGCTCCGTGGATGTACAGCAGCATAGGTCCTCCATGCGGATGTCCCTATATTTTGCTTGTGTATGTCAGGAGGAAGGGATGGGGACAAATCCCGCCACAGCAGAAAGATCATGAGAAAATCCAGCTGTTTGCAAGCCATGGTGCAAGCCCTGACCTACACTGTGAAAGGCCGTGGATGGATGAAGCTGTGGTGGTAACAAGGAGAGGATGGAGTTATCATGCTTCTAACCTTCCACGATCTCAGTGGGTGAGAACAGCCCTTAGACCCATCTCAGGAACCGCAGATTCACCTAATTCTGGTGGCAGATGTAGGACAGAGGAAACCCCTTCCAGTACCTAAAGGAGGCCTACAAGAAAGCTGGAGAGGGACTTTTTACACGGACATGTAGTAATAGGACGCGGGGGAACGGTTTTAAAATGAAAGAGGGGAGATTTAGATGAGGTATTGTGAAGAAATCCTTTGGTGTGAGGGGGGCGAGCGCCTGGCCCAGGTTGCCCAGAGAAGCTGTGGCTGCCCCATCCCTGGAGGGGTTCAAGGCCAGGTTGGCCGGGGCTTGGAGCAACCTGGGCTGGTGGGAGGTGTCCCTGCCCAGGGCAGGGGGTGGCACTGGGTGGCCTTTAAGGTCCCTTCCCACCCAAACCATTCTAGGATTCTATGATCTGCAGAAGGTACTGACCTTTGGTGTTGTGCCTGAATCCCTACACTGACTATGTAGCAGACCAGGACAGCCAATGGTCCGAAAGTTTCCATGTCCTCATAAACTGAAAAGTTCAAGGGGGTGGACCAAGCATGACCCATCTCCTGTTGTGTTGCACGTCCCTTAAAGATGTCACCTCTGTGTGACAAAGAATGAATAAGAACTGATGTGAAACTGATTGTATCGACCCCCAGCTCCTTGCGACCAAAGTTTGAGCTGAAGTTGCAGCCTTTTAGCAAAGGCGAGTGGAGCCCGTGAAGCGGCTGGATTCACTGATGCTCGGCCAGCTGGTGCTCGCGGAGAGCCTGGGCGGGTGTGGTGCCGCTGCAGGCTGTGACGTGATTTTCTCCAGAGGAAAATTCCCGTTGCAATGCACGGACACACAAGAAAGCACGATTAACTTCACTGGAGGAGCCTTAAGCCCGCTTTCCTTGAGTGTTGTGTAATTAAAACCTCAGTCTTGTTAATACATTAGTGAGATGTTTGCATATAATTCATCAAATGTTTATGAAAATGCGTAACAAATAATCCTGACAAACAAGTTGCTTAATTGAGATAAGGGATGGGAAGCCTTGTGAATTTTTAATAAAAAGGGGGAAAGAAGGCATGCTACGTTAATCAGATGAAGTTATCTCATTCAATATTTTCAAGTGACTTCTCCAGTGCACATTTTATTCAATATATTACACAAAAGGAATATCTTGATCCCCCAATGAGATTTGCATAGAAAGCCCTTTCTCGCAACAAACGTACCATTGGCTTGAGGCGTTCCCTCAGCTATTGATCAAAATCTTACGTTTTTGTTCTTGACAGGTAACAACATTAAAACCTGCCTGGGATTTGTCCTCTCTGCAGCTGGAAGAGGAACAACTAACGCCAGCCGACACCTGAGTGTCTTTCTCCAAGTGAGTAGTTAACTCTGACGTACAGCATCAGCGATGACGTCAATACACGCAGCACGGGGTCTACCTTTCCTTTGTTTCCAGCTGCTCTCAGCCCACATAGCAGCAATGGCAGGCAGAGCGCCTTTCACTTACTGCAGATATAACGATCGTCTCCTCCTTTCTGCCTGTTTTCACCTGGGCTAATGATCTCGGGCTGGTTTAGCTCACCTCTCTTGAGATATCTGAAAATTAGATGTCCAAGTCCGAGCTAGACACCCCAGGCCAGCGGAGAGCAATGGGGCTCACATAACCTGCCTTGGATGCCAAGCTTTTGGCTGGCACAGGTCACACACTGCAAGTCATTTGTTTCTCTCCACTCGTTATAAAGGGTGACAGGGAAGGAGAGGGGACCAGCTCAGACTTAAATGGTTTGCATCCAGCTGCTTCAGTGAGGTCAGAGGTATCTTGGTTGGATGGGGCTCTGAGCAACCTGGTCTAGTTGAAGATGTCCCTGCTCATTGCAGGGGGGTTGGACTAGATGGCCTTTAAAGGTCCCTTCCAACCCAAACTGTTCTATGATTCCATTCCACCATGTCCATCTGCCCTTGGAGCAAGAGGCCGTGAGTCCATACCTCTTGCAGATCTCCCTGTCAGCATAAGAAATCTCCACCAGCGAGTTAGGTGCTGGCGTGCGCCATGGGGAGACATAGTCTGAACGCAGATTAGCCTGTTTCCTCCACCTCCTCGTAATCACGTTGGGATCATACGAACATTTAAACCTGAATTTTGTTGGGGGAGGAAATTGTTCTAAAGTGCAACGTCCAAAGTTCAACCTGAACTTTCTAATCGCTGATTTGGTTTAAGTTTTGAAAGTAACGTAATGGTAGACAGGAAAAAGAGTAAGGCTTGGGAATGGAGAAAAGAGTGGAACAGAGGGAAAGACTGGATGGAAAAGAAGGGCTTGGAGCAGGGAGAGGCAGAGATTTGCAACTGGTGTTAATAAGGCAACTGGTTTTAATAAGAGGCACCAAAATCCGGGGAGAACAGAGGAGTGAATTTGCACACTGAGCCATCAAGTCTGGGTAAGAGCATGAGCACATTGTCTTGCTTTGGTTTCCCTGGCAGACCCTTCTGTCTCCTGCCACTGCCCTGGCTGGTTGCAGCCACCCAACGCGCTGTGCGGGCTCTTCTCCATCAGTCTCTGGAAGCAGGCAGGGGGCAGCTGCAATTAGGAGCACGAGGTGAAAATTGCTCAGGCCCAACAAAGCTCACCCTAGCACGTTTGATTGCACTCCCGAAGTACTCGCACAGAGCAAGCCAGTGATGAAGAAACATAGACTGCGTGGTTTAAAACGCTCCGAGCCCAGAGTCAGCATTTCTGCCCTTACCTGCCTCATGTATTATTTAGCGCGGGACTTGTTGATGCGCACTTATATTTTTCTCCCAGTGGAGTTGATGATCTTCTTTCCCCTGAACAGCCTCGCTGCTCTCTCCCCACATGGGTACCACGATCAGTGGACTGGGGATGGAGTGGGGCTGGGCTGGTGCTCACCGGGTTAAGGATGTGGGGCTAGAGGATGGACATCATGGCCATGGCTGGCACTGGCAACGGCAGGGGAAGGAGTCTGGGGGGCAGAGATGGGAGAGGGGTCTATGGGAGAAAGGAAAGTGGGAGAAGTGCAGTTGGAAGTGAGTGGTGTTAATGAAATATTCAGCAGTGGTGGGCCTAGACGCATTGCCGAAATTGCAGAAGCAGAGATGATTAATATTTAACAGGGTAAGCTGCCACTTGGCTGCTTTCTGCACAGAGATTCCACCCCCACATGCACACACACCCCCTTCGTCCTTCTTCCCGCCCTCCTCCAACTCCCCCAAACTCCTGCCTCCACTGCAGTTTGCTGGCTCAAGCCAATGGCTCCCACCACAGTGGTGTGGCTGGGGGAGGCNAGGGGGGGAGGGGGGGGGGGGGGGGGGGGCGGGGGAAGGTAGTTGAGAGAAAGCACATCATTTATTTTTCATGGGGATGGGAGAGCAGGTTGTCCTATTTAGTCACATTAGATGCTCTGTTAACACAACAGGAAAAAAAAAAAAAAAAGAAAAAGAAAGGATGAATAAATGCTTGTAGCCGAAGAAGGCTGTTCCCTGGTTCTCTGGGAAGGTAGAGACTGGTCTTTCAGGGGGTTAAGTGTTTTGGCTCCAGCTGAGTCTCCCTTGGGGTGTCCCACGTAGATGATGGACAGCTAAGAAGTCAGGGAGTGCACAAGTTATCAGCTGGTTTGGTGCAGGTGGAATGGCCCAAGGTGTGGGCTGATATCTGGGACGTTCCCACCCACCCCTCCATCTGGTGTGGAGACAGGCGAGTCCCAGCAGACTGGAGGAGCTCCCTATCAACATCCCCATAGTAGCTCCCTCCTTGTCCTCTTCCAAACCCTCCCCAAACTCTGCTTGGATACCTTCTGCGACAGTGGTTGTGCTCTTACTATGCTCATCAAGTTGACTATGGTCTCCATGGGTTCGGTTTATTTCGAATCAGTTTCAGTTTTCTTCCATCTTCTGCCTTTTGTTATGCATTTAGGTAGATGCTCTTTGATCTAAGAGCCACCTCTGCACTCAGTCTTGGTACAGAGACGTTTTAGCCCATTTATGCAACTTCAAGGTGGTAAATCAACACAAATAGATAGCGAGAAGATGTGAAGTCCAGTTACCCATTGGAATCACTAATACAAAATGTCCCAGAGCAGAGGAATGTGTGAAGGTACGCTGGGGGCTTGGAAAGGTGAGCCAAGCCTGACCTCAGCCTTCTGCATACGTACAGCTGAGGTTTCTGGGTGGGTTTGTGTCCCAACCACACGGGTTTCAAGGATGCACGCAGTGAGTAGATACGAGTCTATCATGGGATCAGTGTGTGGACTCCATACAAATTACTACTAATTTGAGAGCAAGGTGTGTTGTGGGAAAGCTGGTCTAATCCAGCTGTGTCCATGAAATCAGGGAAGGGGAGTCCCACTGTTAAGGAAAACGGAAGGTTTTGGTGCACTTTTAAAAGCTGATGAAAATTAAATGAGGGTGTGAGGAAAATCTCTTTTCTTTCCCCCCACATCTCCCTCTATATTTCAAAAACTCCTTTTTACAAGGAGTCACATGGGAAAGGTGAGGGGTAATGGGTACAAGTCACTCCAGGGGAGATTCCAATTGAACACAAGAAGGAAACTTTTCACAGTGAGAACAATCAGCCATTGGAATAATCTTCTCAGGGAAGTGGTGGATCCCCAACATTGGACACTTTTAAGATTCAGCTGGGCAGGGTGCCGGGCCATTTTGTCTAGACCATGCTTTTGCCAAGAAAGGCTGGACCAGATGATGCTTGAGGTCCCTTCCAACCTGGTATTCTGTGATTCTAGGAAATGTTGGGAACCCATCTCCATTGAAAAACCAGCTTGAAACATTCTGCTTGGCTTCAGTCCCTGGGCCGGTTTTCAGGTGTTTAAACCAATTAATTAATCAGCAGTATCCAGCTCATTGCCTTCATTCTCTCAGAGCAGCATCATCCTGGAGGAGCTCTGCTGGCTTCAGTGAAATGAGTGACTTTCCAGCCTGCATCTCAGCATGTGACCCAAAGAAGAGCACAAAGGATGCCCTGGAGATCCTGCTAGAGACTCTGAAAAACTTCCAAGGGTAGTTCGTATCTTAGAGGGACAGAATCAACTTCCAAGCAGAAAAGAAACCTCAGGTAACGTGTCTCCTCAGTTACACACTTAACTTATAGCAGGAGGAGTGAGGATTGTTGATGAAGTAGGATGCGATGGCCGTTTGCTGGCAGAGTCTAGACCTGCCATTTCTCCTTAGGTCTCCACGCAGTTTGGCTAGACAGGTGCCTTGTGCAGATGGGTGCCTATTTTGAAAGCTGGATGTCCCTCATGCTACATTTGCAGCCCAGAGCTTGTCCTACACTGGCCACATATCCATGGGAGGTGAAGAGTCCCAGAAACCCCACCAAAAAGCAAGGAATCCTGTGCGGGGCTGTGAAATGTGCCACGAGTGGAGTGCAAGTCAGGTACCGGCCTCTGCCAGACTCCTGTTGCATGCAACCAGGGTGGCAGGGGCAGAAAACCCATCCCGCTCCTCCCTTCTGCAGCTGCTGCCGTGTCGTGACAAGGGTTAATTGGGACAGATGTAGCACGTGAAAACTGGACGTGGGCAAAAGCTGGACCGTCTGTGGCAGGAGGAGGAACCCCTGTCGAAAGTCCCAGAACTAGCAAGAACAGACGACTTGATTTCTATTGTGTAGGTGGGGATTTGTCCATGATGGTATAGTAACAACTAGAATTAGAAAGGAATAAAGAGTGAATTCTTCCTTCATCCCAAGTGTGTTCCCTCCAGGGCAAAGGTCAAGTGCATTGTGTGGCAGTGTTTGGATTCAGAATAAAATAAGTGACAAGGGCGAAAACCCAGGGCATGCACAGGGACTGAATAAAGAGGAGCGTGGGCTAGACACCAGAAACCACTCTCTCACCCTAGGGGTCATTAACATGTGCAATAGGTGACCTCATGACATGGTACAGGGGCAACAGAGACACCACCGTGAGTCATTTAAATGCTGGCTTGAGTATATTCAGCTATTGATACAAGTATATTTCTGAGCATAGCTATTGGTAAAGTGACCAGCTTCTCTGGTAAAATGGAGATGGACCTTTGCTCATATAGTTTGCTGGGATTTACCCTCATCTGTGTTCTCTATTTCTCCATGGAAAAGGGGGGCTTTGTTGGTATCTCTCTTCAGGTTGTCTCCCCGTCCCACATGGATTCCGTAGGCAGAGTTCACTCATCACTTCCTGGAGCAAATGCTTTTGAGAAGGAAAGGGGTTCCACATAAATGCTGATGGAGATGGAATTTGTCCACAGCTTTAGGAGAGGGAGAACTTAGTAACTCAATAAAATTCTGGCAAATTATGCTGGTTGGAGGCTTCAGAAAGTTTGCCCTTTATTGTGAAGCTGGATCAAGCCTAAACCATATCCAGCTTGAAGTCTGCCTTGCCTGTCCTTCAGCATCTCCCACAGGTGACCTTGCCCACCATCTGTGCCCAGTTTAGTTCAGTGATGTCTGATTTGCCTTTTACTTGATGTCCAGCTTGATGATACCAACACAAGATGCTGCACTGCACAGACTTCGCCTCCCTTGGTTAAGGAGGGACTGAGATGGCATCTAGCACAGTGGAAACATTTGTGGAGGAGGTGCAGTTTAAGCCAAGAGAGTTTTCGGCTTCCCTACAGCCAGAGTAAGTCCTGGGAGCTCTGTAGTGGTGCAAGTCCTTATTGCATCTCCCCTGTTCAGCATCTTCAAGCATGTGCAAGTGGGGTCTCAGGTGCCAGCCTGTGACCTTTTGAAATAAATTGGCTGAACCTCACTTTGTCTGAGATGAATTCTCCACCAGGACATGACCTTCACATTGCCTGTTTCAGCTGGAACAGGGTGAGGGACTCAACCTCGTGCCCTGAAGAAGGTCCCTCTGCCAGAGAACTGTGCACGCGCCCTGACTGAGCTGAAGGTTAGGCACAGAGATCTGCACTTTGTAAGCGTGCTTTTGAGTAATTTTTATCTTTGCAAACATTCCTGCATGAAGCGTGCTTACTCTCTGAGGAAGGGACTGCAGCCTGAGCCTAGCCCTCGAGACACCTGCAAACCCACGCAGCAGAGGCTCTGAATACCCCAAATACCTTCCTTCTAGTTAATTAGGTGTTGGAGACTCCAGTCACACAATGCAAATCCACTGGAGAGCAGTCTTCATTTACCTGGTGGCTCAGAGGACGGCCTGCTCACTTTGAAGACGTCATCACCTTCTCTTTAGTGTCCTTCCCGGGGGAAGCTCTTGTAGCTGGAGTACTAAAGCGACCCTTGCCTTGTGCCCACCAAGGAGAAAGAGCCTGACTGGAGAAGAACATTTTGTTGTGATGGTGGTACAAAAGCAAATGTTTTCTGTCCTATCCTGTCTTACTGCTTAGGGTAAATTTTTACTACCACAAAACACAGTGCAGAAACTTTTCTAGTATCCCATTGTGGCTTCAGGCTTGGCTCTAAAGAGTTCCTTAGACTATTGACTGATTTCATTTATTTATTTATTAGTCAAGAGCTTCTTTGAGGTCCTATCATCTCTTTCTCAACTAAACTTCAGATAACCTTTCTTAGAACTCAGTCTCTCTTTGGGGCTGGCCAATAGTAAAAATAGACTTGAGCTGAAGGCTCATGTCTGAAGTTGGATCTGGACTTAGGATTCTGGTTCAGAGCTGTTCCAACGCTGCGATACAGCTCTTTTCAGAAAATCTGAGATCTTCTTTGGAGATACACATTTGAAGTGGTTGAAATCTTATGGGAGTAAATGATGTAAGACAGCTTCACCCATGTGCTTCAAAGCCACATGAGTATAAATGTCAACTGCTGAGTCTGGATCTAAAGAGTATCACAACTCCTAAACGACACCGTGACCTCATCCAAATTCAGCATCCTTCCTTTTGATTGCGTCCTTAGGTTTTTCATTCAGATTTCCTGCCTGTAATGCCCTTCATGCCCTTTGAGTTCAGCAAGGAAGACAAAATTCTGCTCAGCAGGTTCTCCTCTCCGACAGGCATGAGATGCAGCCCCAGAGGGGTGGGGTGTGTCTTGTTGTTTGCTCTTGTATCAACATTTTATCTTGGCACATTGAAGAAGGCTTCTTGGAGACCTTGATTGAGAGAAACCACAGGCAAAGGCTAACAAGAATTGCCATATTAACTGCCCCGGCCACGGCAAAGGTGCTGCAGGGTGAAATGTTTGGAAACAACTGATGTGCTCTTATACCAACGTGACCTTTGAGAGTGCCAGGCCTGCAACTCAAGCATTAATAATGGATTACCAAAATCAACCAGCTGCAAGGGAACCACTTCTCCCTGCTTAGATAATTCTCCTCCCTGAGAAGAACTATTGATTTTGCTACTGATTCCTTCCTCCCCCGTGGAAGGGCTACACCCTACCACCGCTGCCTGTGACAGTGAGCGCACACCGTACACATCAGCCACATTACTCCTGCCCTCCAGTACAACTGTGGCTGCAGCCGAAAGCTGTGTGCACTTTTATTTTCCCACCAGAAGATTCAATCAGCTTTGCAATTCAGCGTTGGTTTCTCATGAGACTGCAACAAGGAATGTCTCCGAGCACCGTGAACCTGGCTAGACCCACATTGACTTAGCGGTATCCACAGCAGAAGGGGTATGGAGGAACATCAGCTTTGATCTACCATGTGCATGCACGCTGGTTTGTGCAAACACCCTCACACATACACGCCTTTGCTTTGCTGTCTTCATCTGTTCTGCTCTCCTGAGCCCATGTTTGTGTTTCACCACACGTGATGGCAGATGCTGGTGCTGCCATGGGGCTCTGGGTTCGGTTATCTTCATGTCCTGCGTGAGCTGCAACCCTTGGTGGGGCTGGAGAGAGGGAGAGGAGCATGCGCTGAGCTAGTTCATGGTAAGGAAGTCTTACATTCATGGACTGAGCTGAAAATTTGTGTCCATTTGTGTCCAACCTGAAACAGGAATCATTTGCAAGTTTATGACACCTATAAATAGAACATTTACTTTTAATCTGCTTTCCAGAGAAAAAAAGATGATTGCAGTCACGCAGTTTTGTGTGTGCTTCTACCACCTGCCTTTCCACCCAGCGACACTTGAACTCCTTGGCCAGCTTTAACCACATTTAGCTGTGGCTGGTGAATGCGGTCTAAAAAGATATGATGAAGTAAAGCAATCGCATGTAACACCAAAACCCTACTAAAAGCCCAACAGAGGGCAAGCCTGCAGCACGTGTTCAACCTTAATGAGACACTGGAGAATCCACTTGGGAGAAGAAAGCCGCTTGGAAAGCCCTGGGTGTGGGGCATCTTCTAGTCTGAGTTCACACCGCTCCAGACATCAGAGAATCCAACTACAAGAGGGAAACCTGTGGGGAATTGGGCTTCGTTAGTTCCTCTGCTTGCCGAGTAACTTGTTTCCTTGGAGCACCTTTCATCTCTTTGCGGGCGCGAGCTGCGGGAACAAAGGGCTGGATTCATGACAGGATTTAGGGTGCTGCTACAAAATGGTGGGAGCAAGGGTCCTCTTTTACCCGACAGCCCCACTGGAAGGCGGCAGGGATGGGAGCCGAGACACGGCCGCGTGGCTGGGTGCTGAGCCCGCAGGCAAGGCGAGGGAGGAGACGCTCCGGCGGGTCGGGAAGGGATGTCTTGTGAATGTAGCCTGAGAAACAAACCTCCTTTTTTAACAGAGATGCTGAAATGAGACATTTGGGTAGTGCAAGTCTTGTTCATGGCAAGAAATGGGATTGAATGAATAGCCAAAGTAACTCCATGGTGCAAATGCGAAGGCACCCCTGGAATTTTCTAGTTTGCGGCATAACAATTATTTCTGAAAAATACAAAGAAACAAAAAAAAAATCCCACCCAAACCCCAGTCTCTTACCGGCTACAAGAACCTGCAGACTGCTTGCCTCCTGGTCGTCTTATCCTCCACAGACATGTCTTCAGACCAAAAATCAGCTCTGTTGAAGTGCATTAAGAAGCTTCATAATGAAGTCACTGCAAATTTACCACGAAGTAGAAAAACTGCAGCCCTAAATTCTAGGATTTGCAAAAACCTGCCCTTACCGCACCCCAGCGCCTCCATTGAAGTGCCCAGTAAAAGCTCACCCAAACGGCCACGAGCAACTGGCTCACCGCAAGCCTGGCCGCTGACCATCTAACAGCACACCGGTTTCCAGAAAGCCAGGGAACGTCTGCAGTCCTTCCTCGGAGTCAGGTGGTAAGACGGGAAATCAAATCCTCTAACACCGGTCAGCGAGTGAGCATTGCCGAGCACGTGGGTTGGTCAATAATTGGCTTTATTTAAGTAAAAGTCATTTCATTAATATCGTTTTGAATGGATACTCTACAAAATCTGCCTGGGGGAATCTCAGGGTTAGGAAAGTATATATTACAGTATATATTATTGCAAAGTAACCAAATAGGGGCTGAGATACCAGCAGGACAAGCACAGGAGGAAAGAAAAGCCGCAGAACAGCCTCTTGAGCTGCTCTGGGCTGGAAGGAACAAGAGCATTAGCTTAACTCGGACCTGAGCGAGTCAAAAAAGATTTTTTTGAAGGCAAAAGCACAGCCTGTGGAAATCTTATGGCTGACAGGGGTTCCCACCGATTGCGTCTGTCACCATCTCATTTCCCTTGGTGGGTCCTGCAGATGCTGGAAATGTGGCTGACCGCGTCGTTCCCATGGGGCGCTGCGTCCCGAACGCCTCGTCCCACCCATGGGTTTCGTCTCAGCTTTCCACCTGAGACACGGTAGGTTTGGGGAGTGACACAGATACCATTTTTTTTGAGACCTCAGGACTTGATCTGCTAAAATTGCGTGGCTTTCCTGAGTCTTTAAGTTTTGAAGGAATTTGAAATATCCAATTGGTCTGTCTTTTCCTCCTTGTAATCTGGCTATTCCTGTACTGAGCCAGCCCCTGATAGGAACCCCTACGATGGTTTGGCTTGGGGAATAATTAAAAGCCCCAACCAACCTCTTTTTTGCTTTGATTACTCCAATTATTTCTGTCCTGAAATTATGGGCAATACAACTCTTCCTTCTTTGCCAAGAAAGGGATGCAGTTTCCTGGTTTTCTCTAGGCTGGGACATGGCTCTCACACCGGGGAGCTGCGCTGCCCCCAAGCCCAGCTGCCATGCTTCCGAGAGCATCGAGCTGGGAAACGCCTTTGCTGCTAGATCAAGTTGGGAGTTTAGATCGTGTCAAATACCGATGAGCTGAAGTGTGCTCCTGGATGCCACCAAACCATGTATCTGCCACGCGTGTTGGGGTTTCATCGATGGCTTTTTTGCTTTCCACAAGACGCAGGATGGACCCATGGGTTTCTCTAGCCGAAAAACCAAGCGCTGGAGGGAGGGACACTATCCCATAACCCTGTGCATGCACCGGGACATGCTGGGGACTCGTTTGTGTGTTTCTCTAAGCAAGATCTTTTGGTTTCAGGCTCTGTTTCTCTTCAGATTCAAGTGGTAAAGGCTGCATAATCTTCAGACCGCTGCTTTTGTTTTAAAGCGTGTTGGCGTCCCCTTCTTCGGTATTGGCTGCGACAGTCCAGGAGTGGAAGGCTTCTGATTAACACATTGTGCACGTAACCTGACATGTTGCCCGGTTTTAATATGCTCTTTTATCAGGTTGCGCAGTCCCTTTGAAGGTTCTTTGCATATTTCCAGAGCACAATATCTACAAACAACTCCCCCTTCCTCCCTTCTCACTCACTCACGCCCACGTTGACAATCTAAATACTACATCGCCTGATCACCGGCAGGTTTCTCTTTTGACTTGTGTCTTCTTGAATTAAAAGCAAAACAAAGCAAAAGGAGAGGCTTCCGCAATGAGACCCCTGCCCTGGAAACCGCAGCCAACCAAAATGATAAATCTGGCCTCTCCTTCTTCATGAACTAACTTGCACGTGCTTGAAGCGCGTTGATGCTGGGCTGGTGCTCACCCCAATTTGCAGTATGGTAAATAATTGAAATTTTTCCTTCAACCCTTTTATTTAGTGCATTTTTAAAAACGCGACTTAAAAATTAACTAAATCAGGTTGCTCTGTTCCCAAGGGAGACTTTGCGTACAGCAAAATAACAAAGTGTAAATAACAATGTGAGTAGTTATTGGGGTAAATACATGCACCACCCAAGGATGCCCAGGGCTACAGAACCGCCCTGCCCTTGAGGAGCTGCCACATGAAGATTTCTGCATTTTCACCTCTCCATCTCTGCGCACTGATGTGGACGTAGCCTTTGGCGTTTTGTCAAGAAAAGACAAACCTCACTGAATCCTGTGGATTAAGGAATATGCTATTTATTAAAATTGTGCTTCAGCCAAACACAAACTGTCGGACTCTGTTCAGGAGCAACCTGATGAGACCCCATGGTCTGTGGTGCAGAAAAGACTGATGTACCTTCCAGTTCCTGGGAAGTCCAGGTTTCTGTTGCAACTGGTGGAAAAAGGACAGTCCCTTTGGCAGGTGTTTTTTTCCACCGGTCTCGCACTTCAAATTCAGGGTGTAGTGAATCAGCTCTGGGCAGCACTGCTGTCCCTCTCCACCGGTTGCAAAGGGATGCTTAGCCTCAGATGCCTCAGTTTTGGATGGATGAAGCTGTATGAGGTGTATTTTGCCTGTGAGGCTCTAGGAAAGACCTCTGGCCTGCAGTCTCACTGTTATAATGGGTTGGGAAGATGCCTGGTGACGCCAGGATGCTCCCTCTGTCCTGTCAGGTGTTCTGCCAGCAGGAGGAAGCAACCTGCTCCCTCCTGGTCATCCTGACTGCAGAAGCAGCCTAGAGACCTGTGCCGTGGTCAGAACAAGAGGTTTGGGTTATTGTCCTAAGTCAGGCCCAGAAGGTCCCCCAATACTTCCCTCCAGTTATCTGTGAAGTTTGACCATTTCGCACGTCAATCCCCTTTAACAACCTGTAAAATCCAGCGGTCCCTCACAACGTTGTTTTCTTCTGTCATCTTCTGACACTGGCATCTGTCACATCTGTGGATTCCTTCTGTCAAGACCAGAAGTTTGAGCTCCAGCCAGGAGCCTCATCTGTGGCCTAACCATTTGCCTGGCCCACTCTCCAAAAAATGCAGTTAGGTGATAAACAAATTGACCAAGCCCCATGCCAGAACACGCAAGGTTAGGTGTAGACCGTGCTGGTTTTCACCCTTGTTTTTACGGGTGCTGCAAGAGAAGATGAGGCAGATGGCTGGCCTCAGCCTTTTTGAGTGCTCCTGCAGATCCACGCCTTGCAAAGGATCCCCGCAGCAAACCATGAACAGCCCCTCCAGCCTCCCCACCCTGGGCAAAGCTGGAAGCCAGCAGCCCGCAATGTGGCGATACCACAACCAAGGATGCCCTCTCCTTCCAGCCCTGGCTGGGGGCCGACCTGGCCCCCGTAGCAGTGACCACCTCTTCTGTTGAAAGCAGCTGGATTTTGGCAGGCTCCTGTAAGGGAAAGGAAATCTTTTTTCTTTCCCCTTCTTCTTCTCCTTCTCCTGCATTTTGATGGGGCTTGAGATCTCTCGGAGGAAGACGCTCTTCCCTTTTTATCAATTAGGAGCACACACGCGCGCGCTCTCGCTTTCTCTCCCACCCCTGCTCTGCTTTCCTCCCAGCTCCCCTTGGCTGCCGGTTGCAGACAAAGATGTGTGAGTTCTTTGATCTGCCTGGCAGCCACCACTGGGGGATTGGCTTGGAGGTTAATTACACACAGGCCGTCTCCAGCTGTGGCAGGGAGCCATCCGGCTGGAGAGGCAGCTGTCCCTTCTCCCCCCCAGCTACAAACTTCAAGGGGACAGGAGGGCAAGGAAGGTACCACTGAAACCCCTTTTGATATGACAAACGGGCTCCTTGCTTGCCTCTCTGGTTCTTGTTTTGTTTGTCTAACTGGTATTTGAAATATGGATGAGCGCTCAGTCCTGAGGGTCCAGCCACTGTCTTAACAAACCCTTGTCTTCTTCCTCCCCCCTTCCCCTTCCCGTCCGGGCTGGAGTTTAGCTCTCCTCTCAGTCTGTCTTGCCCATCCGTGTGTCCTCGTCCAGGAGCCCTCCGCTCGCCTGCCCATCACTCAGCCCGTCTCGCCAGGAGATGCAGAGGCTGGTCCCTGCGCTCAGCCCGTGGTCGAGCAGCGCTCTGCAGTTACAACAGAAACCAGGACTCTCCTCTGGCAGAGGAAAGTCACTCAAGCTGACGCCCGGCACCCGGGAGGTTTGCATTCCATCTCTCTCTCTGGGGCTCACTTGTTCTGTGATTATCTTTTTTTTCTTTCCCCCCACCCTTTCTTTCTTTTAAAGCCACTTAAATCCCCGTGTGCCTCAGTTTCCCAGTCTTCGCAATAACGGCAAGAAACATTTATCCGCTCCTCAGGGTTGGATTGAGGCTGATTGATTTGCTTGTCCAACATCCCAAACAAAGTAGTGCTGGCAAAGAGAGCTGCTGATGTAATCCCCCCCGCATTAACAAAATCCTTCCCAAAAGGAGCTTACAGAGATGCTTCAGGGCAGGGTGTGGTTGGATTCCAGCTGCTTTTCAGTGCCTCATAGAACCCTCTGCTGGCTTCTGGGCTCCCCCACCACGTCTAAGTGTGGGGCTGCAGTCAAAGGATCCTACGCAGTGAGCAGAGGGAAGGAGGCCATCCCTTCGGCAGGATGAGAAGTGGGCAATAGTCTGTATCCTCGAGGGCATCACACAGCCCAGACTGCACCCGTACGGGAATGCGGCCCCGTGCTTGGATCTGGGCCTTCTTCCAAGTAGATTCAGGGCAAGATCCAAATTCCTCATGCAAAATGCTTTCCCTTTGCAGTCGAGAACTACAGCCAGCTCTGCTGCCTCTCAGTGGAAAATAATCCATGATCTGGGGCAAAACATGCCTGTCTTGAGAATTTGCATGAAGCCAACGTGCTCGTGTGCTGTCGGGGACGTAAGCAAAGCTCAGAGCCAAGCGAGCAGAGGGCACACATCTGCATATACGTTTTTGCCGGCAAGTGGAACGTTAAGTGTGGCCTGTGCACGGCCCTGCGGGTGCACCCCAAGCCCTTGCACACCACGATGGCATTTGAAATTCTTCTTAGACGTGGGGGCTGCTGGTTTGCACAGCAAACCAATATTGGAGCAATACGAGGAGCTGTAGTTCAGCCTCCTCCTCTGCTCCCTCTCCCTTCCCTCACCACCAACACGCTGCTGGGTGGAGGAGAGGCGGCTCAGCTGCTTTCTCCATCCATCCATCCATCCATCCATCCATCCATCCATCCATCCACCCACCCATCCACCCATCCAAGTCAAGGGCCACCCTGTGGGTGCCATGGGGCTGGGGATCAGCACGCAGGGTGGTGTGCATGCTGGAGGGAAGGGGCTGCTGCCTGCCTCGGCCGCCCAAGCCGAGAAGCTGTTCCCATCAGGCAGCAGCGAAGCGATTGTTCTGTGCTGCGGGCCTTTCACAGCGTCGTAATGAATAGGGACACGGCTAACATTTTACAAAACGCTCCTTCTCCCTGGGAGACGGCCAGCGCTGACACTTTGAAGCTGTTCCAGAGTCAACAGATTCAAGAAATGAGAGTAGTGGAAGGAGACGGGCACGCGGCTTCCCAGCTGCAGGCTGGGGAGGAGGTGGCATCCTTCAGCCTTGAGTGCCACCCCAAGATGATGCCACTGGGGGACGCTTGGGTGAGTTGCAGAGCCCATGTCCGCCCTTGCTCACGTCCACAGCGGGGCTTTCTCTGGGTGGAGGCACAGTGGGGTGCAGGCAATGGAGGTGATGGCTTGCTAGCCCTGTCCATGCTATCCAGACCTTCCCTGTGGTCCTCACGGTTCAGACCTTCCTTATGGGTTGTATAGGAGACGGGCTCTCCTGAGGCTGGTGTGATGCCCTGCCCTAGCTCAACATGGCCATCTGAAAAGCTGCTGTGTGGTCAGGGGACGCACTTGGTGCTCGCAGGCCCTCTGGAGACAGCACTTGGGAGGCAGCACCCAACACCTTGGAGTCCTCGCTGCTCTTGCTCGAAAGGCTGACGTGCAAACGCCTGGTCAGAACAAGTGCCTCGGAGAAATCCCCTTCCCCTTCTCAGTCCTGCCCCTGCTTGCACTGTCACCTTGCTGCTGTCACCCTCTGCCCCTCCTCCCCCGGCCACCCCACCGAGCCCCTGCCCTGCCAAGGCAGGAGATGGAGGAGGGAGGGATGGGACCTCCCTCTTCTGCTGCCCAAACCTCAGCCCCTTGCAGGAAAGCTTGTAATAACGGGTAACGAAGGAGGTAAGAGCACCATGGGGAAACGAAGGGGAGACTGCTGCCCTTTCATATCCCCTTTATCCTGAATTAACACCGTGTTTCAGTGTTTCTGTTGGTCTTTTTTAAAGGCAGGAAGGATTTTTCTGTTTCTCGCCATGTAGCTTGGCTTCTTGGTGGCTATTCCATGTTTTCCTCTAAACATTTAAGATCTAAAGGTTCCCTGGCACAGCGTAGATCTCATATCCTGCAATCACAGCAGGCAGAGAGGTGGGGGGGGCAGTGTAAGAAACATCAGCTTTTGTCTTGCCCCAGGGTAACCGCGATGCTCTCGGTTTCCCTTGCTCTCTTGCAGCATATGGATTTGGGCACTTCGACTATTTTATACAAGTTTTAAGCTTGTTGGAGGGTGGGACCGCGTCGGGAAGCCTGCAGAATAGGTGGGTTGAGTTGTGGGTGTGGAGATGTGCTCTGTGGTCTTTTCTGAGGGTTGCAGGACTGACCGCTTGCAGCTGAACCGAGCTGGGTGTCCCTTCCCGGTCCTGTGTCCGCACCCGGCTTTGTCAGCGTGCAAGCGGTCAACTGCAGCCTCGAGTAAGCTCTAGGCGCAAACCCATCACGGCCGGCATCTTCACGGCATCTTCACGAAGTGGTCACGTTGGGAAGACTGAGCAGCGGGTGGACAAACTCTGCCCTGTGGTACTAGTTCTCTCCAACACACCAGCCGCAGCTTTGAATTGTTTCTACCCTCCCCAGGATCCTGCAGCAGCGAGTTCCACTCTTATATGAGAACAACTGTTTTTTCTTAAACTATCTGGTAATCACTGTATCAAGTGTCCCTTGTTTGGGTGCTGTAAAGTAGGTGATGGCGATTTCCCGCTCCTTCTGGCTACACCAGAAATGGTTTTATAAACCTCCTACCTGCAGCCAGCCCTTTGACATGCACAGTGACGTGGACACGTATTCTGTCCTCTCCTCCTCTCTGATAACTTCTGGGCTGCGATTCCCACCCCGGCAGGGTGGTGAGCTGTGTCCAGGCCTCACCTCTGAACGGTGATGGGCAGGTCTGGAGCGGAGTCCCAGCAACCTGCTCTCCCGGCTACTGGACGGCGGCTCCTCCTCCTCCAGCTCCGCTTAGGGGTGGTTCTGCCCACGGATGCAACACCAGCTTCCATCATCTCCGTGCACTTTTCCACTCCTAACCATATCTGGCAGTGGCGGTGAGGAGGCGACAGAAAATAGATTAGGAGGCGTCCAGCCGGGAGGGATGAAGGAGATCTCTCGCCCCTGTAAGGAGGGGAGGTTCCTTTCAATCTTTTCTGTTGCAAGAGAGAGAAGAGATTAGTTCAGTCGGCCCAGGAATATTTTTCCAGTATCGAATTCACTTCGTAGATCCCTGTAGGGCTTTTTATTTACTTGGAGCAACTTCACCTATCTCCTACTGACACTAATGGGAGATACTCCCATACAGGGAGCGTATAGCGGGTAGTCACTTTACCACAGAACGGGTAAGCAATGAAAGTACAAGGCAAAGAAGAGTTTGGCTGCTCTCAGAACAGCTTTAAGAAAGGCAGAGCCTTCCCCAGAACTTGTTACACGCTCAGTTCCTACTTGTAGAAACTTTCCTGTGTCTTTTGGAGGAGATTTGAATAGCGAGGGCATCAAAGCAACTCTCTTCTCCTGCCATCGTGCCCCAGTGAAGGGGCATGTGAAGGACACCGAGGCACACGCAGGTGCAGGTACCCCCTCCCCACCTTTTCTCTCTATGTCAACCAAAGTATGGATGAACGAGCAGCCCGGGGCAGCGGCAGGAGCCATTTGTCTGTGAATCCATCTTAGAAGAGCACAGGACATATTTGTTTCTGTAATTTCCCCATTGGGGTTGCGACAGAAGCGGTGAGGGCTGTGGTTGGACTGTCTCCTCCCACCCAGGCTTCACACCAGCAGCAAGTCACCAGAGGCTCTGGGTCCCCATTACTGTCAACCAAAGGTCCAACAGGTCTAGCTGTTTTCTGTGGGTGAGCAATTCACAACCTCAAGTCAACACTCCTGCTTCTCTCCCTGGCCACAGAGACGGCCGTGGTCTGGCAGGTCTGGGTGAGGAGGTGGTCTGGATTGACCATGGCTTTATGGAGAGAGCCTGTCACTGATGTTGGAGGTCTCACAGAACCCTGTGTGACCCACCAGCTCTCCACAGCTGCCTCCAGGGTCTCACTGCCCCTCCTCGCTCAGCCAAGTGGTGTTTAATCACCATTTGCTCATTAAATGTTCCTCCTCAAGCCGTCTGCAAATAAATGTATGAAATAGCACACCTAAAAAGTCGATCCCCTTCTGTTTCACTTGGCCAGAGGACCTCTGTGGCCACGGGGGCAGCTGGGGCAGGAAGGCAGAGGGGGGGCCCTGAGGAGACAAGTGGCTGAGAGGGTCCGTGCTCGCGCTGAGCTGTGTGTGAGCAGGTCCCCGGGGCCTGCCCTGGCATGGGAAGCCCTGGGTACAGAAACGGGCTTCGGGGGAGATGTGGAGGTCAGCAATGCCCACAGCAGCGGCTGGTTTGTGCCGAAATAAGGGTGGAAGCGCCTCTTCCATGTGGCCAGCAGGCTCTTACTGGAGCTGCCTTCCCTTCCTGGAGCTGGAGCCTTTCTCCCGCTTATCCAGGGCGTCAGCGCCTCTTCCCTGCACTTTCCCATACGTCACATCCCTCAACTTGTGCTAAAGGAGGGCTCACCACCCGTAAGTACTGCCGCACCCCCTGTCTCGGTCATGGGGGAGGCAGGAGCCCCCCCGAGAGCGAGCACCCCCAGGGCAGAGTCCCGTCCAGGGAGGGAGTGGTTAATCTCCTGAAGCGTTGAACCCTGGTGGGCTTTTTTTTTTTTTTCCCCCCTGCAATAATGAGAAGCGGAGTGTGCACATCGCAGTGTGATTATTACCTGTTTATTTTTTCATGAGGCTTCTCCACTGTGTGTCACTCTAGTGTCATCATCCGTAAACACATTGATTTAACCATTACTTCGGAACAGCACTCGCCTGCTCCGCAGACTGGATACCTGTCCCCTGGGGGGACCTGGAGTGACAAAGCGGGCTCAGAGCTCATCCTCAGGCTCTGCTTCACTCCTCCTGCAGTATTCGCCCCTCCTTTTTTTTTCCGTTCACCTCTTTCTTTCCTCTTCCTCTTCTCTGCTCTCTGCTCACCTCCCGCTCCACCTCCCACTCCCATTCAGCTTTCTGTCCCCTTCACTTCTGCCACCCGCGCTCAGCAGCAGGCAAAGGACGGCCACGTCTTCTGCCCCGGCCGCCTGCTCTGCAGACATGGCGGCAGCTCCGGGGGTCACCCCTTGTGCGGGGCTGCACCCATCGGGCGCTGCTGGATGAGCATCCCTGCATCCCCTCCCGCACAGCCATGAGGGATGCTCCCGAGGGAGCTTCTACGTTCAGCACACAGCGGTGGTGGCGGCAAGAAGTGGCCATACACCGGGGGTGTCTGTGGACCCGGGAGGGTGGGATTTGCCTCCCGCCTTCCAAAGGTGTGTGAGAAACTGAACCCGCTTTTTTTTTTTTTGCACCATGTAAGGAGAGAGCAGTCACTGCAGGGACATCCTCGGGGGGTTCCCCAGGAACGTCCCTGGAGCTGTTTCTCCCTGGATAAGAAGGGAACCAGCCAGCTTCACAGACCCCTCACTGTTAACCACCGGAGGTAGAGAAGCTGAAGCCACTTGCAGGTGGTGACACTGGAGGACCTGGGCACTGGTCTGCTCTCAGGGCCTGGACTGGGAATTCGATACCATTGTAAGGCTGAAATCCACACACATGGGGTTGGGGGAAGCTCTCAGAAATCGAATATCATCACATCGGGTGTTTGCAGAGTTATCCCTCTTCTGAAGGGGACCTTCCTCTCTTCTCCTGTCCCTGTACCTGTAAAACACCCCTCCATGTCCTTCCTAGGAGCTTTCCCCAGGCAGCCTATAAGTCAGAGACCACGAAGGATGGAGGATTAGGAGGTTTCTTGGCCGGCTGGTGGGGTTGCCGTAGTACGGAACTTGTCACGAGCATTACAAAGGACGTACTCCAGACCTTTGCACCCAGTGTGGGTACAAAGGGTTTGACGTACAGGACTGTGGGACAGGCAAAACTGCTGAAGACCAGCCGCCTGGTGCCATTATTTTAGGTTCATGGCCGTGTTTCTTTCCACAGCGATTGCTCTCCCTCCTCTCCTTCCTTCACTCAGCACAGTCTGGGGCTGTTAGGCTTGGAGCCAGTGCTTGCTGTCCTCGATGCCACGGTGGTACAAAGGGAAAGCCTCAAGGGAGGTGCTTGAAGTGTTTTATTTTTGAGATTTCTGTAAAGATACTTGGAAGGAATTGAGAAAAAATAGGGAAGACTATTTGAACTTGAAGCTTTTCGACAAATAAATTTTTCAGATTCTTTTTCCTTGTTATGAACCCCAGAGCACAAAAGGGCCAGGGAGTTTCCTTGCCCCTCATCCCCACCCCACCAATGGACCAGTTTGCTCCCAGCCTACCTTCGCTCAGGGAGGGAGGAGGTCCCAGAAGGACAACTAGTGTCATTTGGAAGCAGAGCAGAGCCCCAAAGGGGATGTTAGGCAGAGCCAGGCACATCATTTACCAAAATAATTCCCCCCAGACAGCCTCGTGCTTAGTTCAGGCTGAGGAATCGGTGGCACTAGGGATGTGCCACAGCACTGTGCAGCCCTGTCATGCTGCTCAGGTGCCACCAAGATCACCAGGAGGCACGTCTGCGTTGATGTTAATCATCAGAGGGCTGGGGACCGCTGAGGTGGAGCTGGCTCGGATGCTGCTCCACAGTGAGTGCCACCCACCGAAGAAGCATCCTCGGGTAGAGTGGTACCACCTGCTGCTTCGGCCCCGAGTCACGCCAAGGCACGGCCCCGGGGCTCTGCTTTTGAAGTTATTTAATCTGCCGCCGGCTCCCTCTTTGCCTGTGCAGAAGGGAGGCAGCCCCTACCCCACCTCCGCAGTGCTGTGCGCGCAAATCCGTTAAAGTCTCCGCAGCGCTGCCGTACTCCGGAGCTGAAGGACCTATCAGTACCTTGCCAAAATGGCTTTGCTAATCCCCGCTGTTCACGGAGGAATCGGCAACGGTCCCTGAGGGACCCTTTTGTTCTGCTGTCAGGGTCTGGGCTTCTTAGCTGAGTCTAACAACCCTGAATGCTTTCGCAGGAAAGCTCCGTGTGCATTATTTATTATTGTCAGGGTTGTTACACTTAATAGTCACACTCACCTGCCCACTGCACGCTGCAGGGCGATATGATGCCTTCCCAGCGCCGGTGCTCCTGCTGCACGGCCCCATCCTGCAGTGGTAGAAGGTTAGTATGAGTGTGGCGAGGTCGTGGTGGATCGGGGGCTTTCTTGGCCAAAGAGAAGGTCCAGGTGCCTACACAAGCGAGGGATGCTGCAGTCAGCGCTGCTCCAGGAGGGAAGTGCAGGAAAGAGTTCAGCGAGGCCAAGGGCTGAAGGACACGGTGAGGAGGGCTTGCGGAGGGGAGGGAAAGCACCTTCTCCTAAGCATCTCCCACAGCATGGCAGAAAGCGCTGTGTCTGAAGGACAGCAAGGAATTCCTGCCTCTAGAGCAACCTCGGGAGGTGCAAGGAGAGAGGGTGAATGGAGTAAGGGTGGAAGTGGGTTTAGGACTTCACTTGTGATGAAGACTGAGGAATTTCAAGGAACGCAGCCTCCCGCCCCCAGAGGTCTTATGAACGTTGAGCACCGATGGCAAAATCCTTCTGGGCACCTCCCAGCTCATGGGGAAACAGGGCTTGGGGGCACAACAAGCTCACAAACCTCCTTCAGACCTGTCCAGCCATGGGAACCCCTGGGGCATTCAGGAAAAGTCCTGCCCATCTCCCACGTCAGAGGGGAAGGAGAAGTCCTGGGGGCTTCTCCTTTCTTGGAGAGGAGCTGCCAGGCTGGGCTGCCCCTGGGGGACGGGTGGATGGATGGGGGCCTGGTGTGGATGCCCGTGACACCGTCCTCGCAGGGGGCTGCGGGGGTGAGCTGGCCCCCAGCAGGGTCTCCATGCTGTGCACCAGGCAGTCACCATCTGGTCCCACAACCCGCAGCGGCCACAACCAGCCAGACAAGGGACACCCCGGGGGGGACGGCGAGAGCAGAATGTGGGAGAGGAACGAGGGACAGGGA
>VWZL01003265.1:0-15188 GCA_013396915.1 Stercorarius parasiticus
GGGCATGATGGCGGCGATGCTGTCCCAGGCCTGCGGCGGGGGGGCGGCGGGCCTCAACGGCGAGCAGGCGGCGCTGCTCCGCCGAAAGAGCGTCAACACCACCGAGTGCGTGCCGGTGCCCAGCTCNTGGTGGTCATTTGGGCTGTAAAACGCATTATGTGGTCTGGGCCCCTCCAGGAGGGCCCTGGGCCACGGTGGATGGCCTGGCTCTGTCCAGGTAGACCCTGGGCCACAGTTGGTGGCCTGGCCATGTTCAGGCTGGGCTTGGGCCACGGTGGATGGCCTGGCCCTGTCCAGGTAGACCCTGGGCCACAGTCGGTGGCCTGGCCACGTCCAGGTAGGTCTTGGCCACAGGGCCACAGGCTGAGTGTCTTCAGTGACACTCAGCCTGTGGTCTTTGGTAACAGGCTGCTTTTTCACCGTAGGAGCTTTGGCCCGTGTTTTACCAAGGCTTTTTTTTTTTTTTTTGTGGCTGAAGGACCTCAACTCGCCTTGCAGAGCAGGGCGTGGGCTGACACTGTTCCGGCAGCTTTCCAGACACAGTGGGACCCCAGGAGCCAGCGAGGTGGAGAAAGGAGCCACGTGCGGCCCTCTCCTGTGTGGCAGCCCTTGTTCTTTCTGCTGGGGAGGTGGCTTCCTGTTGATCGCTGTTGCTCTCCTCCATGGGTCTCTCTTACGCCGTTGGGATAAGGTCATATCGGTGATGTCATGTTCGCTGTCGGCCTTTCATGTGGTCTCGTGGGAGCGGCGCTTGGAGGAGTTTGAAAGATGACGTTTCTCGCCAGCTTTCTGGCGGTGAACCGAATTTTAAAAGCCCCTTTTCTGTATCAAGGGAAGGGCTGAGCGGTGTGGAGTGTAGGTGTGGAAACGCACACAATGAAGTCGCCGCTCTCTTCCTCTTCCCTTTCTGTGTTGTTCTGTATTGGTTTGGGGGTGGTGTGTCTCGTTTGCTGATGGGCTCAGATAACGAGCGGTTATGCTGTCTGGTCTCTCGACATCAATGTGGCTTTTGTTTCTTTTTTTTTTCTTGAGTATGGAAGAAATAGTAACATTGGTCTAAACCAATGTGGTGCTAAAGAAATGCCTGCTGAGCACCAATGCTCGGGCAGACTTTTGTTTTCTCTTTCTACGTTTATTTTAGGCTTTTAGCAGCTGTGGGTGGTTTTTTTGCTGGGTGTGTCAAGGGAAAGCTGAAGCCCGTGCTGCAGAAATTGGCAGGTTATCTTCCTCCGATGCAGACGAGCCCGTTCTGTTCGGAAGCAGAAAATATCTTTTCCAAGAAGTGGTGTTTGAACATCTTAAGGCTTTGCTCATGTGTCATTGGGGACGGCAAGGCGGCAGGGCTGGGGGGGGAGATGGAAAACAGAACTGAAAATGGTTATTGCTACAGTCCTCTAAAAGAGAAATACAAACTATTGGGCTTCGAGGACCGATTAAGCTGCTGTGTTTATTCTCCAGCAGATCAGGATTGTTCTCTGTAGTATATTTCTCAGCACTTTGAGTCACTTAAAAACAAGATAATGGAGCCTGCATAAAAACAGGATCATTGTTCCTGAAGAGTTCGTTTGCTGCTTCTGCTTTTATTTCTTATCTGATGTCCCACTGTTTGGCTTGTGATAAAATATTTAGCCTCGGCGGGGAGGGATGGTATCATAAAAAGAATTTGGGCTACAGAAGAGGAAGGAGCAGGAGTGGAGGGAGAGCTAAAAAAATGCTTATTTGCCTGAAAGCTTTGTGTGAGGAGGCCCTTCAAAATTCTCATACAGGGGAAGACTTAGGCTTAGAAGACCCACTTCCATAAGTTGTATTAGTTCCACTAAATATTTGTTAAATTTCTTAGAAATACTAGTCCTTGCGTCTCCTTTTATGGCCCAGAGGCTCTCGCTCTCTCATCCACCTGCTTTACCATGGGTCTGGGCTCTGGCCTGGCAAAGTCTCGTCGTTCTGGGCTGCCTCAGTCCTTCGCTGAGCCTTCTGTTTTCTCTGAAAATCAAAACACTGCATATTCTCTTCCCAGCACACATTGTAACCAGCTGGTTGCGTTACCTTGAACGAATTCAGCTGAAGCTTTATGCCAGGCTCCTCTGTGCTCTTTAATATCTAATTATGTCATTGGAATGTAACTTCTGATGGATTCTCCCAAAGATTAAGTTTATATTCTTTCTATTGCCGTCTTCCTGAGGTATAAAAGGAACTTGAAATGTCTGCAGCCTGAACACATCAGCTCTGCAATACCAGGAATGCTGAGTTTGATCTGGGCTTTGCTGGAGGCCTCACTGCTGTGTCTGAAAGCATGTGGATTGTAAATCCTAACCCCCTAACTGAAAGAGTAACGAGAACCGGAATTCCACGGTATTCTTTATCCAAATTTAATGTTTTGCACGGAGGAAGAGAATTTCCAGATGCTGTTTATCAGACCGAAGGAGCCCCTGATTCTGAAGAGCACTGTAAATAAGCGAAAACCTTATGGCGCTTGGATGGAACGTATTCAGAAATACGTTCAGAAATAAATACAGCACTTGAGGAGCGAAGGGGGGTTTCCCACAGCCCTGCTGTGTTGGTGGCCGTGCGGAGAGGTGGGATGTCACAGCCGTGGAAGGTGTGGAGTGCCTGAAAATGTACTTTGTGGTTGATGGTTTTCTCCCGAAGCTCCGTTGGAGGCTGCTGGGTTACTGTGACAGTAGTTCAATGTGTTGCTGCTGGAAGCATTTACGTCACTGTAAAAGACACCCGGAAAAGGCTTAAGTAAGATTTTTCTTTTCTTGAATAGTAGGTGTTCCTTCTTTTTTAAAAAAAAAAAACAACAAACCTGTAGTATTTCTGAAACCTGCCAGGTTTTGTGCTTTTTTTGGTTTTTTAATCGTAAATGTTCTCAACCTTTTCTTATTGCCCTTGCCCCCCCCCCCCCCCCCCCCAATNCTGCTTGGGCTAGCGTAATATAATTCTTTGTAGTCTTTGAAGTGGAAGAATCTCAAAGGTGAACAACAAAGGAAAAGATATTTGTATCCTTTTATTCTTGTTAAGGCATGTGGCTGGGAGCCAGGAAAACTAGATTCCATTCATGGCATTGTACAGGCTTCCTGTATGAATTTGAACTAGCTGTTGAATCCAACCTTCGGTAAGTTGGCCGGTCATCGTGGCTGGTCAGACGAGTGACTTCCTTTGCTGTCAGCAGCTAAAAATCCTACATACACACAGTTTGCATTGGTTTAAAAAAACAAACTAAAGTTGGAGAAAGCGCTCTTGGGAATGGCAGCAAGAAAGCTGCGTTGCTGAGGAGGTGATTTTTGTTTGCCTGAGAAAACCTGGCATAGGGTGTATACCAAAATTATATAAACTTGTATCCAGACTTAAAAAAAAAAAAAAAAACAAACCAACCCAGCTTCTGGATATCTAACTTGGATGATTTTGGTTTTAATCTCTAAAGCTGGTGATGGTGATTTTCTGTGGCAATTCTGCCATGGCCTGGTGGGCCTTGGGAAGGATTTGACAAGTTTAACTTGGAGTCTTCAGTGCCCACTGCTACTTTCTCTACGCTAAAAAAAAAAACCTCCAAAAGACATGTTTAAGCTCTTTTGAATAATGCAAAAAAAGAGGGGTGGTGTCTGAAGACACAAACAACAGAAAACCTGAAAGATGCTGGAAGGGACAAAAGTCTGTCCCATAGAGAGATGCTTCATCCTTGAAGGCATTAACCATCTTCAGCTAATGATGGCTGGAATAGATTTGCTAATGCATTCCAGCATTGTGACTCTCCGAGTAACGTGATTTTCCAAGAGTTTGTATCCTCGATAAAGCTGACAATAGTGTGGGTTTTTCTTTTTTTTTTTCCTCCCGAAGGCATCACTCGAGTTGGAGCTACTTAACTGTAAAGCCTGACGCTTTTCTTTCTTCGGTAAGAATAGTTCGGGTGCCGGCTGCAGAACTCCAAACGGGCAGGGCAGTCTCCAAACCCCAGATGAGTAAGAGGAGGAGGGATGATATCATCCCATTTCACTGATTAAATCGATAATGACAAATCTGCTTTGCATGAGACAGCCTTGCAACTAAAATAACCTTTTTATGCATATTTCATGATCTCGGACTCCTTTTTGCTCTTTGCTTTTGAATGTGGGCTCTTGAGCAAAATATGGCTTTGCTTGAAATAGTCCTGTAACTCGAAATAAAAACAGTAATTCTGATAAGTTGGTAGCTGATAACTATCTAGCATAGCTGAACAGCTGAATAAAGACAATAGCTATCACTCTCGGGGAGCGGAAACAGCATTAAAACAATCCTGGGGCAAATCCTTGTGTGTTAGCCGAGTATAGTACGTCGATGTCCTGGGGTAGGATAATTAGAGTCCTTTTTAAAAGAACTATATCTCTGGGTTTTGTGTCTCTGTGATAATAACGTCACCGAATTACTGATAATGCTTCGGGAGCCTTGACTGGTTATTAATCGCGGACGGGTAAGTAGTCGGCATAAGCGTAGCGAACTAGTCTGACTTGCATATTGGTTTTAAACTGGCTGCTTAAGATTTCTCAAGAATGGGTTTAACTTGCATGACTGAAGTCATCACCTGTCTCTGTATCAGTTGATTGCCACAGACAGCCAAGCTTCAGCTAACTTATTTTAAGTAAAAGCTGAAAACGCAGTTACAATTTATTTTCATTTTCTATAACAAGCAGGTTATTAAACAGCTTGTCCTAAAGACTGAAAGAAAACCTGAGCTATTTGTTGAAATCCTATCTAAAAGCTCTTTTTTTTTTCTGAGAAGCTGAAGTCTGGTCGCTTTTAGAGCCTGGAACTCCAGGAACTGAACCACGTGAGCAGACCGTGGGCTGGCACAGTCTGAAACCGCCGCTGAAGTTTCAGTGACCTAGCGCTCCGGTACCGTGTAACAAACGTCACTTCAGTTCTGCTGTTTGTCATGCCTGCTACGCGAAAGACCCAACTCGAGTTGCAAAGTGTGTCCGAAGGGTGTGGGTTTTCCAGCTGGGCTCATAAATCCTCAGTCGTAAATGCTGCTCTTGTCTGGCTTGTTGGGTGGGAAGCGCACCAAACACAGTGCGTGCGCGCTCGGGAGGTTTTTCCCTTTGTATGGTCTGCCAGAAATTCCGTATGAATTCACCAGAAGTGAATACCTGCATAAGTAAGATCTTCGGATGGAGCTGAAATTAAAATAATAAAACACCTTTGCGACACCAAGTGCCAATTTCTAGCCCTCTGGTCCTTTTCTTTTTCTTGTAAAATTGCTGTGTTCCAAAAGAGTGTGGTGTTTTTAAGTTTATAACATAGGCGTACAAAAGAAATCTTGATTAATGTGCTTCTGAACTGCGCTGGATTAACCTGGCTGTGGCACGTGAAAATAGCGATGAATTATGGTTGGTTTTGTTTTTGTTTTTTTTTAAGCCATTAGTAAAGTCAGCAGATGTTGTGCTTTTCCCTGTCTTAGCCCTTGTCACCCTCTTTTTCTGGTATGCTGCGGTCTGAATTTCTGGACTTTTGTTCTAAACAAAGTGTTGGGTCTCTCAAAGATCTGAAATTTGGGTTGGATGCAATACCTCCACCCCACAGGGCCAATTCCTCCTTGCAGGCAAAAAAATTTAACAGGGTTGCGAACTTGCTGTAACAAAGGAAAGAAAAAAAAAAAAAGGCACTAGAACATTTTTACTTAATCAAAAGAAAAGGCCAAAAAGCTCTAAATCAAGCAGTTGTTTCCAACTTCGGTTACTCTTTAAGAATGTCTTCCTTTCCTCTCTCTTTCAGGAATTCCTTTATGAGATCTTGCCAGCCTCTGAGATCTCGGTTTCCTTCACTGGTGTGAGTCAGTAGCTCTGTGGTCTGCACCGAGACCTCTGCTGCTCCCCTCAACAAAGACACAGCATCTCTCACTTTTTACCTTCTACTCCATTTTCCGTTTGACCGTATACCGTGGAATCCCATTTAAAAACATGGCTCCAGCAGCGTTTTTGAATGGGGGATTTGGTGGGGGTGAAGGTGGTTTGCATGGATTTTTGCGATCTTCCTTTAACTGGCCACCTTGGCATGCTGCGTGGCATGTGGAATGGTGGTCCCTTTTAATACCCTCCTTTGGCAGGTCAGGTTTCCCAGCACTCTTGCTCCCGCCAATCTGTTTCATTCGCTAGATCAACGTTCTTAATGAAAACAGCTTTTTTTGCCTGCAGTTCTTTTATTTGTTGGGCCTAGTCCCTCTCTTACAACTATTGCTTTTTCTCCTACTGTGTTTTTTCTAATTTTTCCCAGCAGCTGCTACCTCAGTCCTGGTGCTGCAGTGGTGCAAGTAATTAATAATACAAGTTGCTGGCCTCTGGCTCTTTTGCTGCATGTAACTTGTTTACTGACTTGCCATCTGTCTTGGGAATTGGGAGTATTCCTCTGGCTATGGGACTGCTGATGTGATAGATTGCCCCAGCCTGACATATAGAAGCAAACAGTGTGCAGGCTGACTACTTCATTCTGTGCTGGACTGATATATAAATCGATTGATAAATTGATACCTACCTAAGAAATCTTTAATAAAGAGTTTGTACGCGGTTCTTCAACCAGGGCTTTTGTTTTCCTCAAGAGGGAAATGTCCCTGAGAGCCTGTGAGCAGCCTTCCCTTGGGAAGCTTTCTCAGCATCATCAGGGACTCCCCTTTTTTCCCATCCATTAGCTTGGCAGCACTGGGACCAGAGAAAGTCCTGTGGTCTGACCCAGCTGAGTGGTTGACACTGATTTCTTGGCTTTTGGTTAAGGTACTTGAGATCTCCAGGTCGTCGTCCTTCCTGGTACCCCAACAAATCCGAGCCCGTGCGGCTCCAGCGCCTGATGCACTCCGCTTGAAGAGCTGCTCTGGAAAGTATCTTGTCTAAAAACCCTTCTGTAGTTCCAGCTGGATGATGACAAGTAAAAAAAAAAAAAAAGTCATGTATCATCTTAGCGTTCGTACATGTGAAAAATACAAAGCGAAATAAGTGGTCAGTTGCTCCTCAGAAATGGGTAAGCGTGATGGAATTATAATGGGAGCAGTCTCGGTCGCTATATATAGCGTGACTCATATTGAAATGTTCCACAGGCAGGCACAGGGGTTTGCTAACTGCAGCGTAACTAAAAGCCTTTGACTGCAGTGGTAAGTTAATGAGGGGGGTCAGGAGGCAGGGAAAAACGTCTTTGGTAGAAAACGCTATAATTTTTATTTTTCTTGAAAGACTTGTATGTCATCTTTCCTTCTCTTGGAATAACTTTATCGGAGTGGTTGTCAGTTGAGGGTTTTCTTCCTCCTCTGTGCTACTCAGTGATTTACCTACTTGTAGCATTGCTTATTGTAGTGTCGTTATAGTTAGACGTGACAGATGGTTATTACCCATGCGCAGCACTTCTGAAGTACGGTCGTTCTCTGAAACTACAGCCACCTCTGGAGCAGAGAGCCAGAACTTTGTTCCCGAGCGTTGGGTTGGAATGGGATCGGTATCGCCTTTTTTTGGATTGTAAATTTGAGGAGCTCTGCTTGGTGGCTTCTTGCTAGGAAGCACCCATCTGAAAAATACAACCTGATGAAGGGCAGGAGCAGGTACTAGCGCTCCTGGGTAGCCTGTGGGAAAAGCCTTTGCCCGGAGATGTAAATCTCACAACTCTACTTGTGTGCTTCATGTGGCCACCTCCAAGGAACCTCAGCTTGGGTACTACCATGGAGGAGATCGCTTTGGTTCGTTAGGTGGTGAACGAAACAACTGTCGCTTAAACTCTGTGTACATCCATGTCCCCGTTTAAACCGTTGGCCTGCTCTCTTCTTCTTCAGGGACTAGCATCTTCTGCTTCCAGACCTGCCAGCGACCTGCCCTGTGAGCTTGAGCAAATCCCAGCTGCGACCTGCGCCCGTCTCTTGCTGTCTCCATATTTGTTAGTTCTCTGGCATGTGTTGTGCCTAGCTGTCACATGGGAGCCCTAATCTTACCGGCTAATTAACCCAAATAGCGATCAGGCTATCGTCTGTGCTATAGCATGCTAATGGGGAGCTGTTAAAGCTGTTGGTGGTCGGTCTGGTCCTGTCGGCAGGATGGGTGCTGTGCTCTTTGGTGAGGCGTCTCAGCTTTCCTCTGGCTGTAGAGCAAGCTGCATTAAAAAGAAACGAAAACTTGCCTTCAAAATATTCTATCCGATAATTATTATTATCCCAGTTTGTCTCTTAAAACTGTTTAAAATTTAAAAGCAATATTTTTATAGCCTTCCTTCCTAAAATCAAAATGCCGGAGGGGTGATAAATAGCTGCCTGAGTACGTAGATCTAGGGGTTTTTTGCCAATCAGCATCTTTTGCAAGTGCAGAGAAATGACTTCCTTCATCTTCCTTGAATCAACTAACTATATTCAACAGCCGGTTGAAAAAAAACGCTTGTCAGGAGTTGAAATTTTCCAGTCCATGAATTAAAACAAGGTGTGAGATGAAATAATTGATCTTGGGTGAAAGGCGATAGTAACCAGAGTCAGTCTAGCAACAGAGCAGCCCACAGGTAGTATTTCATGACTTTATTAACCCAGTGAAGTGCCAAAAATGTTCTGGTCTTAATTTTCTTGTGTAGCCAGCCTGCGTAAGGAGTTTTAACCGTTAAACAATTTAGAACAGGATTTCATTTTCTGTCCCAGTGCAGCTTCGTCTCTGTGTGCTTAATAAATGGGGCATATATCAGTTTTCTACTGTAAAGTCACAAACTGGATAGATATTTTTAGCCGTGTCACAACCGAGAGGAAGCACTCTGTGTTTAAGCAGGAGAATGCAGCTTGTACCACCAGCGGGAATGAACAGCTCTTCTGAAAAAGGTGGAGAGCAGTCGTTTTTAACGAAGGAGATTAATTTTTCTTTGTTTGTTAATCAGGTGGGCAGCGTTCTGCTCGGCAGACCCGGCAGCCTCATGGTACAGCCAGTGTTTCAGTCACCGCAAATCCTTCGTTACCTTAGCTGCAGGAGTTCCAACTTTGCAATTAAAAGCTTGTGGCGATGTAGCAAGTGAAATAAGGGCTGTGCCAGCTTAAACAGACTCTACCTTTAAAGCTGTGTCCACGCATGACAGTTGCAGGTTGGTAGAAACCAAATCCCTGGGCAGTCCCCTCTCTCCTTGGCAGGATGCTGTGCCATCCCGGCGGGGCTGCAGGCGCTTCCCAGACCCTGCCCTGACTTTCTAGGTAAGGAACGAGCCGTGGCTCTACTAGCAGTTCCGGGTTGATGTCCCTAATTACTCTGTCGCCGCGTCAGCGTGTTACAAAATCAGTGGTCAGGGTCCTGAAGACCGTGGTCAGAGTGGAGGCTGTAATACGGTACTGCCTTGCATCAGATAACGGCAAAGCTACTGAAAAATAGATTCCTGTGAACCGCGGCTTTCTCTTTAGTGCTGACAAGCTGTGGAGACCGATCTGCGAGATCTCCGCGCTGCCCGCCGTTGCTCCGGGGCCGATTTGGAGGATGCCAGGTGTGGCCGGGGCTGCTCATCAGCCCTGCCTCCTCCACGGGAGCTGCGTCGGCGTTGATGCAACGTCACCCTGCTGGCTGCTCTTACGGCCGGGGCAGTGCTGGCGTCTTCCCCCCAGGATTTGTGTGTCTGAAGAGCTGCAGGAGAGTCTCCATTTTGATCCCTGTAGCTAGGTACCTGTCCGGAGCAGGGAAGGAGAACAAACAGGTATTATCAGTTGACTGTGGTTCACGTGGGCTGTTCGCTGCCATGATTTCCAGGCTTCTATTTAGGTAAACTTATTTTTTCAGTTTTTTTTTTTTTCCCAAAGCCCTATGTGAGCAGGGAGACAAGGTTAAACTGACGTGATGGTAAGAAGGTTTGGGTTCCCGTGTGTGCCTGAACCCCGATTTTACTGCGCTTGGCCAGAGCTGTGGGAGGAACGTGGGTATGAGGTGCGTGTCCCCGCTTTGACAGGCTGCGTTTTGCAAACGTGGGTACTCGGCAGCGCCAAGGACGCCCTTCCCCTGGTGTAGCTGCTCAGAAGAGACCACACAACTAAGGGATCCTCATGTGTAAATCAGTCCTTGTCCCATTCCCAGTGTGTGGCGTTGAGGTGAATTCAGCAGAAGAAAGAAAGGGGGGGAAGGTTCTGTTTCTCCTGGGTCCCGCCGTGGCTGCGCAGAGGAGGGATGCTTTTTTTGGGTGGTTCTTGGCTCGTGGCGGCAGATCGCCTGGCGTGGTGCGAGGCCGGCACGCACTTGGGGACTTTCCCTCCTGGACTCGATGGCCCAAGACTGGGTTTGACGTGTCTCATCCTGTTAGTGACAATGCAAGGTGAAAGTCGGAGTGAAGGCTGTGATGGGTGAGGGCTGCGGGTGCTGTGGCTGCTGCGCTTCACTCTCACTTCAAGGCGGGGGGGAAAAGAATAATCTGTCTTTTATCACCTTTCTTTTTTTCTTTAATAAGGAAATATTTGATCATTTAAAACTGGTGGTGTATGAGTTAAACAGCTCCTTCAGAGCTATCCTTACGTTTCTTGGGGAGTATAATGTTCGAAGTGTGTTTTAAAATGTTTAGTCAAATAATCCTCTTAAGGGGAAAAAACAGGGAGGAGGCTTGAGAAGAATGATGCAAATCAGCCGGCGCAGGATGAACACTGCCTGCAGGGCTGGGTACGGGCTCGGCTTCTGCTCGGGAGTCCGGGCAGGCAAGTATTAAGTCTTTGCCTAAAGGAAAGTAAAACTAAAGGGTTTTTGCTTTAGCTGTGTCAGTATGTGCTTATGGCTTAGCATGTGCTGCTTAGGAATGCTTATACTGCTGAACCGACTACGGTAACTTGTATTGAACAGACTTCCATTATCACACCAAAACTAAAATTACTTTGAAAGCTTTGCTTAAATTGAACTTCTGGTCTTGGAAGTCCCCTCCACAGGCTTTTTTTTATCTCTGTACTTCAAAATCTTGGATACAGTGATCTGATGATGTATTGCAAAAGTGTGGGGCGGTGTATTTTTTAATTTTTTTTTTTGTTTTCCCTTTGTCTTTCTGTGTCTAAGCTCAGGAGATTGGGAAACTTCTTGATTCATCCCTTGGCCGCGTGAGTTCGTAGCTGGCCGACCTCGTGTCGACCAGTGACCTCCGGATGCTGTGACTTGTCGGAGAGGGGATGGGATCAGCCGTCCTTCATCTCATCGCCTCAGTAGTGACTAAGGCAGGAGGGTGGGAAACCAGAGCCGCTGAGTAAAAGCAAATAGAAAGATCATCCCGCTGGAGTGGTTTAACGGGCTACTGACACTGCGTGTTGACATGACTGGGGTTTTCCAGCGCGCCTTGCAGCCAAAACCCAGCGGGTATGGGCTGACTCATTTGGAGATGTTGGGTTTTTGTATATGGCGACTTTCTTCAGTTCCTTCAAACTTTATCTGAAAAGTTTGAGAGTTGACCTTGACCATCAACTTTCCACTGAAGCCAGCTTTCCGGTGTTGAAAAGCCTTGTTCTGTCGCCGCAGGGGAGTTGAGGCGATGTTTGGCCTCTGCTTTTGAGGTATGTGACCCGTACCTGAAAAGACCAGCTCTGCCCACCTTGGTCTGTGCCCTTCTGCAGCCGGAGGAAGGAAGGCGAGAAGGCTTTTCCTCCCACCGCAGCCCTTTGGAAATGTGGCTCTGGCAAAGCAACCTCTGGGAGCTGGCAGCTGAAATGGAGAAGGAAGCTGAAGGCGCAGGGTTCTAACTGGATTTGAGTTCCTAAAAACGCAGGAAAGTTTGTCTAAAATATAAACTATAAGAATTGGTAAGGCACTTTGGGAACTGGAATTAAGTAGGTTGTGAATCATGGTGTATAATCATGAATTACATGTATTTTAAGATATATAAATCTTATGCTAGATGCTCCTAGGATTCTCTTTTAAATGCTGCCTCTGTAATTTCTGTGAAATAAGAATATATCCTTGGGTGGAACGTAGTAAATGAAAGTAATTTGTGTAAACTGGAGAATGATTGATAGGCATGAGGCGGCTGACTTCGGTTTTGGGTGTTCCGGTAAAGAGGGTTTGACTGATATGAAAACTTCGGCGGCACCGCTTTGGAGGTTCTTGTGGGTTGAAGGTTGGGGCCCACCATCTTTTCTGAGTAACTATGAAGGCGCGGGGAGCAGAGGGGGCGAGCAGATCTACTCGTAGGGAGAAATGCAGCCGAAGAGATGAAAGGAGTAAAGGCGAATTGCCCGAGAGCACTGGTGCCCTTCTCAGTGGGCTGTAAGTGGGAGGTTTGAGGCTTATGGGTTTGTTCTCTCCTGCGGATGTTTGCTCTTCTTGCCGAACTTCTCGTTCGGCTCTTGGCTCTGCATCCCCTCCTTCATCTGCCTGTGCTCCTCCATTCCTCGTTCTGGTGGAGGTAGGGCCTCCCGGAGCCCTCCTGACGAGCTGTTGAAGATAATGAACTTCCTCTCCAGCTGTGTCCTGGAAACAAAGGTCTGTTGTGTTCAGCCTTTGTCCTTGCTGTGTGCAGGGGCCCTGCGAGAAGAGGTTTTTCCTTCCCTCTATTCCAACCGGCGTCTGCATATTTGTTATCTTTTTTTTTAATATTAGTAGATAGTTCTGATTAGAGCAGCATCTTTGAGTGGCTTTCGAAGTGTAAAATCATTATCGCTACCGGTACCTCGGGTGCAAGCGACCGACAAAACAGTATTTTGAGAGGCTATTTCATGTACCCAGACAGTTACGAGATATTTAAAATAAATGAGGAAAGTGGGAACAGATGCCACCCTGCAAGTGAAACGATGCTTAAAGCGCTTGGTCTGCGAACGTTGCTTATAGTTGTTTCGAGATGAGGTTCGCTGTAAAACGGCATTTAGTGTTTTGAATTTGTGTTTAATATAGGCTAAATTCAGTCAAGCCTGAAGCCAGTAGACTCTCTTGCGTGTCATGGACCTGCTTGTCTCTCCGAATTTTGCACTGCCTGCTTTTCCGGTCCTGTGATGGGGAAAAGGTGCTCCTGTATGCACCGTGCCAAAACGCCCGAAGCCTCTTAGGAAAGAGCCTGCCGCCGCTGTGTCCTAGCAAACTTGATAATTCAGTCCCCAAAAAATCAAAAGGCAAACGTTCCATTAACTTTCTGCTTCTCTTTCAGACTGTATTTACCCAGTTAACAAGAAAAATTCCACGTAGGCAAGTAATATTCCATAGGAAGCCTTATTTGCATGCGACAAAACTCCTTGAACTCCTGCTTGGCGGTTCAAGGAGTGGCTCCTTCATCCCACAGGGAAGAGCAAGGTTTAAATAACACTTATTGGTAACAGGAAGCAAATGAGTTCTCAGTAAATTGATAATTTTATCTATATCCTACACAGGTTGTGATACTGACCCTTCTCTCACTTGTAAATGTTTAATTTGCTTTTAGGTCGCGTGCGTCAGCGAAAGGCGAATGTATCGGCAGGCTTAAGTGCGTGTGTGCGTGAGCCTTTACTCCTTTTGCGGGATCTTAGAAATAACCGAAGGATACCCAATCAATGGGGAAAAAAAAAATAAATAAATCCACCAGTATTTATGGGCTAATCATGAATGTGGGTGTCGTAGGGAAAAAGCTGTCTGCGTTTGCTCACCGTCTAATAACGATTGAGGAGATGATGGGCTAAAATGGTCCAGGAAGCGTCGCTAAAATGGTTTGTGTCGGAGATCTGCTTGGAAATATGTGGCTTTGGTTGTTACCGCTTTCTCTAGTGTGGCTTGTAGAGGTAAAACCAGCTGCTTCTGGTTTCACCCTATGCTTTGGTGAAACTCTCAAACAGCTTAATATAGATGGCTTTCTTGTGGCTTTCTAAACTCTTCCATCCTGCTAAACTCGCGTGTGTTTCCTTTCAACAGGTTGCAAAATAAAAGCGCTAAGGGCCAAGACGAATACTTACATTAAGACCCCTGTTCGTGGAGAAGAACCCATCTTTGTTGTCACTGGACGGAAAGAGGACGTAGCCATGGCCAAAAGGGAAATTCTCTCAGCTGCTGAACACTTCTCCATGATCAGAGCGTCGCGCAACAAGAACGGTCCTGCCCTGGGAGGTTTGCCATGTACCCCCAACCTGCCGGGTCAGACGACGGTCCAAGTCAGGGTGCCTTACCGTGTAGTTGGGCTGGTGGTTGGACCCAAAGGAGCTACAATCAAAAGAATTCAGCAGCAGACCCATACCTACATAGTCACACCCAGCAGAGACAAGGAGCCCGTCTTCGAAGTTACGGGAATGCCTGAAAACGTCGACCGGGCGCGCGAGGAGATCGAGATGCACATAGCCATGCGTACCGGCAACTACATCGAGCTGAACGAAGAGAATGATTTCCATTACAACGGTACGGATGTGAGCTTTGAAGGAGGCACTCTCGGATCTGCGTGGCTGGCTTCTAATCCTGTCCCTCCTAGCCGCACCAGAATGATTTCTAATTATAGAAACGACAGCTCCAGCTCCTTGGGAAGTGGCTCCACGGATTCCTATTTTGGAAGCAATAGATTGGCTGACTTCAGCCCAACGAGTCCATTCAGCACAGGCAACTTCTGGTTCGGAGAAACGCTGCCTTCGGTGGGCACGGAAGACCTTGCGGTCGACTCTCCCGGGTATGACTCCTTACCGACGCCTTCCCAAACCATTTGGACCCCTTTTGAACCTGTAAACCCGCTCTCCGGCTTCGGCGGCGACCCCGCTAATAACGCCAAGCCTCAGCGCCGAGGGAGCCAGCCATCTACTCCTCGCCTGTCGCCCACCTTTCCAGAAAGCCTGGATCACCCGCTGGCTAGGAGGGTGAGGAGCGACCCACCCAGCACCGGCCACCAAACCGGCCTTCCCATTTACATCCCCGCTTTCTCCAATGGTACCAACAGCTATTCCTCTTCCAACGGCGGCTCCACGTCCAGCTCACCCCCCGAGTCGAGACGGAAGCACGACTGCGTCATCTGCTTCGAGAGCGAAGTCATTGCGGCCCTGGTCCCTTGCGGCCACAATCTCTTCTGCATGGAGTGTGCCAACAAAATCTGCGAGAAGGAAACGCCATCCTGTCCCGTTTGCCAGACAGCGGTTACTCAGGCAATCCAAATTCACTCTTAAAAATATATATAGATATTATTATATATATATGGACTTTTAAAACTCTTAAAGGCATGGGTGTAATGGTACCCTCTAGTAAACTTCCTAATGAATTCTGACTGTTGGGCTTTCTTGGGATTAGGCTGAAGTTGTTAATAAATTTCTACTTTCTCAAAAGGCTGCTACGGTA
>VWZL01003265.1:16171-27820 GCA_013396915.1 Stercorarius parasiticus
GGAGTTGCGTACGTGCCCTTGTGTTATTCATGGCAGCAGCTGTGACAGCGGCCCTGCAATCAGTTTACTTCATTTCAAAACTGTCTTTCCAATCATAAGGGGGAAAAAAAAAATAATTAAAAATCAGGCCTTTGAACGCGCTTTTTAACATTTCAACCTGTGGATGTTTCGAGCTTTTTTTTTTTTTTTTTCTTCCATCCTCAGTACCTTCCCAAATCTGTGCTGGCATATATTAAAACAACAAAAACAAACAAACAAACAAAAAAAGACACAAAGTGGAGTTCTGGTGGATTTTTTCTATTTTTTTTTTTTTTCTTGGAAGCATTATTTTCCCAAGACAAGACGAAGCTTTTTTTTTCTTTTTCCGCGGTATAACAAAAAGAAATTCTATGTGTATCGAACTCGTAAAATATACAGAAAAGTTTATTTTTTATTTCCACTTGAAGAGTTACATTTCGTATCAAAGTTTACAGAGAACGGTTTTTATTTTATGATTTTCAGTATAAGAGTTGCCTTGACGGCATATTACGTACTGCGTAACTTTAATGCTATAATTGCTTGTAGAATAGTTACATGTCAGTATTGAAACCTAATCTCTAGCTGCAGTCTTGTAGATAACGAACAAACGTTCGCCGAGCATGTATTTTGTATTTTATTGCATCGTACACCGCAACTAATAAGCCAAGGAACCGACGAGACATTAGGTGCGTGTACCCTTTCTATAAAACCACAAACTTAAGAATGATAAACTATCGAGATAGTTTAGTATTTGCTAATTTTACTACACTTTTTGTTATGTATATGTAGGGAGGTCATAGGGATTATAAATTCAATTTGAGTAAAGTTTAAAAACCATATATTTTATGATAAAAGGGCCTTTAACTTATGATGGCCAAAGCACTGATATTATATATTTGCTGTAAAGAGAAATTATAAGAGTTTTATTTTTCTGATATTAAAAGTTACTTAATAAAGACTTGTTTCCATTAACTTGAATGTTTTGCTGTCTCCAGGGTTGTTGCTCGGAGCTGCCGGTGGGAGCTGGGGCTGGCTGTCACCCCCCTGTCCCTGCCACCCGCCCTCCAGGAGGGTCTCCCGGTGCTAAACACGCCGCGGCCCCAGCTGTGCTGTGGCTGGGTGACATCGTGTGCGAAGAATCGTGTTTTCCGTTAATTGCTGGCTTTACACCCTGCCTTGAAAAAGCACCGTGTGCTCTTCCAGAGGGCACAGCCACGGGTTGCCACAAGCCTCAGGAACTTGCGTTTCGGAGCTACTTCTGTGCCGCTGCAGGATAAACTCCACGTACTCGTAGTTGTGAGCATCAACCGGCATCATAGATTCATAGAATGGTTTGGGTTGGAAGGGACCTTAAAGATCATCCAGTCCCACCCCCCTGCCCTGGGCAGGGACCCTCCCACCAGCCCAGGTTGCTCCAAGCCCCGTCCAACCTGGCCTTGAGCCCCTCCAGGGATGGGGCAGCCACAGCTCCTCTGGGCAACCTGGGCCAGGGGCTCACCACCCTCACAGCAAACAATTTCTTCCTCACATCTCATCTCAATCTCCCCTCTTGCAGTTTAAAACCCTTCCCCCTTGTCCCATGGCTCCCCTCCCTGCTCCAGAGTCCCTCCCCACCTTTCCCGGAGCCCCTTGAGGGACTGGAAGGGGCTCGAAGGTCTCCCTGTAGAGGGGCTCCAGCCCTCCCAGCATCTCCGGGGCCTCCTCTGGATCCTCTCTAACAGAGCATTGCAAAAGGACCTTCTGATGTCCAGTTATATGGTCTCCTGTTGCATTTCCTCCTGGTCCAATGGCAGTTAGCACCCTGTGCCTGGTGCAGAGGGCTTGAATGTTTCCTCCTGAAGTCATCACGTCCACTCTTTGCCATGGGCCACCTTCTCTCTTGACTTCTATCCTCTTTCGACTCAGGTTTTGCTATTGGAAGGAGCCCTGCTGCGGTCTCCTGGGGTGGTGGTGGATGCTTGTGATGTTCATAAAGATTTATTCTTGCTCCCTGTTGAAACACCTTCTCCATTTGTCACCAACGGGGACCTGCGAGAGGGAGCGGTTTCCCTCCGGGAAGGAGCTTTGCAGCAAAGCAGAACACCTGGACCTCGACGGACTCTTCCCTGGGACGAAGGAGAGTGACAGCAGTTAATAGGAAAAGGCATTTTAAGGCCACCTGGCTCCAAAGGTGGATATTTATGAATCGTGCACTTAATGCCGCCGGAGGCTGTTTCCTGTAGCCTGGTGGTGTGACCCTCGTTGGGTCTCGATGGTGGGGCAGATACCATGGGGTGCTGCTAAGGGTTTGGTTTTTTTTGCCAGAACCTATCTCTGATTATTCTTTGAGGGGGGGGTGGGGAATAAAACTAGCTGTTCCTTCCTGCCAGCGCGCACAAACGCACCGACTTGGATTTTTAGATGCCCGAGGGCCACGTTGCACGGGGGGTGTTTCACCTCCTCCATCATCCGTTGCTTAAACATCCCTGGGGGGGACGTGGAGGTGGTGGAGCTGCCTGCGGTCCTCAAAGCCACCACCCCGGTGGCCTCAAATCTAAACTTTCTCTTCACTTTCTTCAGGAGGAGGGCGAGGAGAATATTCCTTTTTTTAACAACACGTCTTGGGAGGAGATCAAAGAGTGTTTACATTGACTTCACTTGGGTCTTGGGGTGGTTTCAGTGTTGCAACAAGAGGTCTCAGATGTAAAACCTCGGGCAGGAGGGAGACGTAACCGTTTCTAGATGTCCATCAACCATCTGAAATCCCAGCATGTTTGATTTAGCAATGCGAGCAGCACCGTGGTTCATTTTGAGTTGCAGAAGACGGGCACGGGGTTAAAAAAAACCCCTCCAGTTCTTCTTAATTTGTTGCAGTGAATTTATTTTTCCATGCTCAGGAGCACTTGTGATGGGTGAGTAACCCGCCTGGAATTTTGGTCATGGAAAGGGGAAGCACTTGCCATCGGACATTGGCACGGTTAGGAAAACTAAACCATTTTTATTAATTTTATTTCAAGGTGAAGTTTTTAAGGAAGCACTAAGCCGGATTTTTATTTTTTTCCCTTTCAGCTCCTGAAGTTTTCCCGGCTGGGCTCTGCGCTGGCCTGGGATCTCCAGCAGGGCTCCAGTAAGGCTGGGTTGGCATCAGCTAAAAGTTCCCCCAGAACCTTCATCTGGTTGGTGTCCCTCAGCCCTGTTCTCCTCCAGCAGCATCTGGCTGGTCCACGAGCCCAGTCCCTGCCTGGGAAAAACCTCCTCTGGCTCCTTGTTGGGAGGGAGGGGGAAATAGGGAGGGGAAACCCCTCCCAGGTGCTGGGGAAGGAGCTTAGCGTTGTTTTCTCCTTCATCTTGCAGATCATCTCGTAGTTGGAGGTCAGTGACGAGTGATGTTCCCCAGGGGTCAGTACTGGGCCCAGTCCTGTTCAATATATTCATCGATGACCTGGATGAAGGGACAGAGTGCTCCCTCGGCCAGTTTGCTGATGATATGAAACTAGGAGGGGTGGCTGACGCACCAGAAGGCTGTGCCACCATACAGAGAGACATGGACAGGCTGGAGAGTTGGGCGGAGAGGAACCTTATGAAATTCAACAAGGGTAAGTGTAGGGTGCTGCGCCTGGGGAGGAATAACCCCCTGCACCAGGACAGGTTGGGGCTGACCTGCTGGAGAGCAGCTCTGTGGAAAGAGACCCGGGAGTCCTGGTGGACAACAGGGTGACCATGAGCCAGCAATGTGCCCTTGTGGCCAAGAAGGCCAATGGCATCCTGGGGGGCATCAAGAAGAGTGTGGCCAGCAGGTGGAGGGAGGTCATCCTCCCCCTCTGCTCTGCCCTGGGGAGGCCGAATCTGCAGTACTGTGTCCAGTTCTGGGCTCCCCGGTTCAAGAAGGACAGGGAACTGCTGGAGAGGGGACAGGAAAGGGCTACCAAGATGATTAGGGGATTGGNACCCGCCTGGACACATTCCTGTGCAACCTGCTCTGGGTGACCCTGCTCTGGCAGGGGGTTGGACTAGCTGGCCAAAGCCACCACTAACCCACGTCCCTCAGCACCATGTCTGCCCGGCTTTTAAATACCTCCAGCGATGGGGACTCCACCACCTCCCTGGGCAGCCTCTTCCAATGCTTGACAACCCTTTCCGTGAAGACATTTTTCCTAATATCCACCCTAAACCTCCCCTGGCGCAAGTTGAGGCCATTTCCTCTCGTCCTATTGCCTGTTCCTTGGGAGAAGAGACCGACCTCCACCTTGCTACAGCCAAATATGAACATTGGAGTAAGAATCGGGGTTGTGTAGCTGCTCCCTGAAGATGTTCTGCTGAGAAAAGGTTCTGGGGAAAAGGCCATGTCTAGGTTAGAGACTCCAGCTGTTCCCTGTGCTGGCAAAGGGAGGTGTCGCGGTGGGGTCGTGTCTGTATTCCCCATGTAGCTGTGGGCTGGCAGGCAACCATGAGACGCGAGAGGGACAGCAGATCTTTAGCTGGTGTAGAAAGGCAGAGGTCTGCAGTAGAAGGATCAGTCTGTGCACAGTTGGCAAGGGAAGAGGAGATTTCCAAGAGACGAGCACGATTTACTGTGCCACAGGCGGCTGATGGGTCCAGGAGAAGGTCTGGACAGCGTGGCAAAGCCCGTAGGGTGCCAGGGTTGAAGACCTGTGGAAAAAAATGAGGTCTCAACCAGAGGAAAAGCTCTCCAGGCAGCAGCAGTTGGACTCGGTGCACGTTGTTCTCAGCAGCCAGATGTCCACCTCGTTGCAATCACCGGGGGCGTTAATTGGCACCCGGGTGGATGCTGCTGGCGGCGAGACCAAAGTCCAAATGGCCTTGCTGTGACTGCTCCATCGGTGGGAGCCCACACTTGTCCTCAGAGATCCTCCTTCCCGGTGTGAACCGAGCAGAACTCCCGGACCTTCGTGAAGATTTCTCTAGGTCACTGAGCTGGGGGCAGAGCCCCATTTATTTTGGCAGCGTTTGCAAAAACGTTGTGAAGAGGATTAAATATGAGACTAAGGGGGAGCGGTAGAGTCTTCGGGGGGGCCTTTGCATCCCCTTTTCACCTAGTAAATGGGTAAACGAGCACAATAGCCCCTATACCTACGTCTGGAAAATACTCATAACAATGAGGCTGGAGCCCGTAGTCAAGGCGAAAAGTGTTCTCGGAAATATTTTTTGAGTCGTGGGGGCTGAAAACATCATTCCTGCCTCGGGTCAGAGGTAACGGCCAAAAAAAACCCTGGATGCTTTTACTCCCCCTGCTCCGTTAGCCTGCACAAATACTCAGTAAAGACGGTCCTGACACCACTGTTTGTTAGACTTCAGGTTGTATTTCAAAAGTGTCACTAATCATAGTATCATCGAGTGGTTCGGGTAATCACCAAAGCTCTTGAGTTGCCCGGAGAGGCGGTGGAGGCCCCATCCCTGGAGACATTCAAGGCCAGGCTTGATGAGGCTCTGAGCAACCTGATCTAGTGGAAGATGTCCCTGTTTACTGCAGGGGGGTTGGACTAGATGGCCTTTAAAGGTCCCTTCCAACCCAACACGCTCCACGATTCTATGATTCTGTGATTATTTTGAACGCCCCCCCGGCCCCAGTAACCTTTTCCCTTTGTGTATCTTCTGTTTCCAAGTGTAAAAGGCTGGAATTATAAACGCGACTTCGTCAAACCGCCTATAACGGACGGATGCAATTGGCTTGGAACAATCCGTACGTTAAAATTGTTAATCGGGATAAGAAGGGGTTCTTGTGCTGTGAGGGAGGTGAAAGCAGGGCTGAGGAAGAGCGAGCACGGAGAGATTGCTGCAGGCATGAATCCTCCCCGGGCTGTTGATAAGGTTCACACAGGCTTTTACGTTCTTGCTGCTTTTTTTGGATTGGTTTTTTTTTTTGCTTTCTTGATAAAATCAGCTGTAGAGAAAGGCTCAGTTGGACTCTTATACTGTGTGGAACATGTTGTGCAATGCCACCACTTCGGCTTTTCTTAATAAATCCCACCCAAATTCAAATGCTTCCCTCTTCTATTTCTTTTTAGGTTAAATTTGGTATTCCGTAGCATTCGTTTTTCCATCTAAAGTCAGGCTCCGGGGGAACTCTCCCACTTGTACTTACACGTAGGGTTGTGGGGTTTGGGGATGCACCCAGCCTTGGGTGACCTCCCGTCCCAGGGTGACCTTGTGGCTGGAGCCTGGAACCCCTCCTCCGTGCCACTTAAAATCCTCCATTCCTGGCGTTGTCTGCTCTAGGTGGCTTCAGATTTAATAATAATGATAAAAAAAAGATATTTGTGAAGCAGAGAGGTAATGTGAAAGGAAGGGAACGGTGAAATAAATGTGTTTTTCTTCTGTTTCTCTGGGCGGGGAGGGCAGGGGTTTCAGGGACGCGTGAGCAGGAGAACTCAGCAGTTCAGTTGGCCTTGAGCTGCGGATCTTGGAGCATCAAAGAGGTGTCTCTTCCTCCGGCCCCGTGCGTTGACACGCTGATAGCGAGGACACCTGCAGGGACCTTTTCTGGAGGCCTGTGGGGTTTCCATGGTGTGTTTTCAAACACTCCCTGCAGGTGCTTGGGAGGTGTCCAACAGCACGGGGGGACGAGCAGGGCAAGACAGGACAACTTCTGTGCGAGGTTGGAAGGAAGAGAAACTGGAGGCTCCCTCTCTGCGTGGTGGGTTTTTTCCATGATATGCCCGAGAGTTCTGGTTTCTGCCTTGTCGGGACACGTTGCAGCGCACGGCAGCTCCCGTTCCTCCAGGCTTTTTTTTTCCCCGTGGGAAGGGGAGCGCTGCGGGGAACGGGCAGGGAAAAAGAGGTAGTTGATGCCTTCGTAGGTCTTGCTCGGAAATAACATCCCAAGGCAGCCCAAGCCGAGGAGCTGGAGAGTGTTTCTGGGTTCGGTGGCAGCCAGAGGAACCCGTTGAGCCGCTCCAGCCCCAGCTCCATCCTCCTTCTGATCCAGCCATGGCAGCAGACTCGTGTTTTGTGTTGAAAAAAGGGAAACTGGACCATAACTGTACATTATATATAGTATTTCTTTGTTCTGCAAGGTCTTTTCCAACCCAGACGATTCTAGGATTAAGTGGAGTAAGTGGCAGTCGCGTTGTCTTCTGCAGACAAGCCCTGCTATTTGGTCATAGCTTTCGAAGCCCTCTAAAGGCGATGAATAAATGAAAATTTATTTTGGCAGCAATTGCAAAAACACTGTGAAGAGGGTTAAACGTGAGGCTAAGGGGGAGCGGTAGCGTCTTCAGCTTTTGATGACCTGAAATGAAGAATAATGGATCTCTGTAAGATATTTATACCTGAATTCCTAGGTTACAGCCTTAGTAACTGGGTGAAGTTCTGCGATTAGATTCGACGGCCTGAAAGCTCCTTTTTTTTTCGGTGAACTCTGTCAAAGTGTCCATAATTGCATCCAGTTCTGCTCATCGCTGTTGGTTGGGAAACAAGTGAGGAGCACGCGAAGAATAAATGAAGACTCTCATTAGGCCGAGTGTTGGTTGCACGGCAGTGGATGTTCTCCAGACCTTTTCCTTGCCTTCCTTCACCCCTCTGTGCTCTGACCATCATGTATTTTGGTGAAACCTTTGCACTAGTGTTGCCTAGAGCTTTTTGGACTGGCTGAGGGCTTTGGGGTGGCCGTATTTCCAGTTCTCTGGATATTGTGGTGACTTGCGGACAGTATTTTTCTTGTGTTGTTTCCAGATTGCATACCAGACGGTAGAGCTGGGCTGTCAGGCTGTTTCACAATGGTTTGCTTTCCGTTTACTAAAGAGGAATTTTCTTTCTGTCCTTCCGAAGTCACCGGGTAGAAGTGGAATCAAAGTACCCTTTGATGTCTCACAGCAACACTTCCTTCACCTCCACGATTAGGACTCGCCGATTTTTTTTTCAAGCATCAAACTAATTCCCATCCAGACGTATTTACTTAAAAACATCTCTTGGATCTAAATCCGTCGGTGCCAGCCCCTGAGTTGGGATGTTGCTTTCCCAAAGAGGAAGGTTAACCTCGGTGATATCTGCCCAGATGTTGTTTATCTCCACACCGTGGTGTGTTATTTGCCCCCCTAATAATTTGGCTGTTTTCGGCATTAACTTTGTGCCTGCCCCCCTGAAACCAGTGCTCAGCGTGCCCGAGGGCTCCTAGCCACGAGAAGTGGGGAAAAAAGAGACTTCTCCTGGGGAAAAAGAGATTTCTTCTTCCATTTCTGTGGAGCGTCAAAGTCCATCCCGTGTCTGTGCAGCTGAACTTTGCTTTTTGACTGGATTTATTAACTTTCTTACATCCTGCCCTGCCGTGCCGTCTCTGCCCGCTCTTCACAAACAGTTCCCTCCTCCCTTCTCCCAAATTCTTGATGTTCTTTTCAGATTTCTCCGTTTTTTTTCCCCTTCATTCCTCTAGTCCAGTGGCTGTTTTCTCCTTAGCACCGCAGCGTGAGCGTAGGGCGGGCGGCAGCGGGAAGATGCTCGGGTTAGAGACCCCACCAGCTGCCAAGGGCAAGATCTCACAGGCAGGAGGAGGAGATGGCCGGAGGCTACAACCATTTCTGCAGCATAGGAAAGGAAGGGGAAGCTAACAGCTCGGGGCTGCCAGGTGTGCTTGGAGCGGCCCGGCACTGATCGCATCCTCATCAAAGGCTTGGAAGGACTACAAAGCCGGTGTCACCCCGTTCCGTTCCTGCCATCATTGTGTGGAGATCCGGGATGAAAATGCAATTCCTCCTTGGTGTGAGTGTCGCACCCAGCAGTCGTAACTCCAGAGGAGCGGTGGCAGGTGGGGGACCCTAAATGATGCCTCCACGGAGCCGCTCTCCAGAGCGTCTTTTGGACTGGAAGCGTTCAAGACCAGCAAGTGTTCAAGGCCAGGTTGGACGGGGCTTGGAGCAACCTGGGCTGGTGGGAGGTGTCCCTGCCCAGGGCAGGGGGGTGGAATGAGGTGATCTTTAAGGTCCCTTCCAACCCAAACCATTCTACAATTCTGTGATTCTATGACTGGGGAGGGTGTCACTGCCAGGGGGTGTGGCACACAGAGGGGAAGAGCATTTTAGGACTGCACAGGGCTTATTATGGGACATTCAGAGGTGGAAACAAAGGCAGGGATCAAGGTGTTCTGAGGGGGAACAAGGGTGGGAGAACAGGATGGAAGGGGCTGGTTGCGTGTAAGCAGGTTGCTGGTCGGCCCCCGTGGCCGTGCCCTGCGTGTGAGCAGTGCGGTCTAGTCCTGTGAGCTCATTAAAATCCATTTCTAATTATTTCCTGGGCGAGGGACGCTCTTGTGTGTGTACGGGGGTCTGAATGCCAGGACTGCTGTGGGGCCGCGGGTCGGGGGCCTGAGCGTGGGGATGCCAGCCAGCGTGGGATCGCCGGGAAACACCGAGGCAGCCTAGCCGGTGAAGATATACCTCTATTGTGCATCTATATGTATATATTTCCCACTAATGAGCCTTTATCTCGGCCAGAGAGGGGAACAGGATGAAGCGTTTGGTGCCGTTTTGTGTTTGTGTGAGCGTTTCTGTCCATGTCAGGGGCACGGGGAGCCCACCGGGGCCAGAGGCGATGCCCCCAGCGCACCATGCTCTGAGCATCACCCCCTTCGGGGCATCCCAGAAGAGGAGCCAAGAACTCGTTTGGAGTCGGCGTTGGAAAAAAACCACAAAGGAGCAGGTCTGAAAACTTAGGGGTTGAACGATGGGATGCGGGTTACAGACTTTTCCAGCGTCTTTTTGGTGGCAAAGGTGGAGGGACTGCGGGAACTTAAAGGAGCTGCGCCGCCTGTAGGGGGAGAAAACTCTCGGTGCCTGCTTCTTTCAGGGAATTTCAGGGAGGTTTTGCCTTCTCGGACACCTTGTGTGGGTATGAGGAGGGCTGAGCTCTTCGGAGCATTTGGGAAAGACTTTAAACTCGGCGTGGCTGCTGCGTTTTTGAGACCAAAGCTGCAGGTAGCAGGTTACCGGAGGAAATGCTAAGGAGTGACCTGATTAAAAATACCCCGGGTTGAAAGCCAGACCCGCTCTGCTGGGAAGAGAAGCGTAATTCTGGCTGGCTGTTGGTGTTAAACATGAAAACCATTTGGTCAAACACCTCTCCGTGCGGATCCAGTTACACGGCCAGCAACCAAACTGGTTTCCTACCGAGCGTAGACTGGGATTACGCCTGGGAGGCAGATGGTTTCTGGTAGCAAAGAGCTGAAATAGCTTCGTATTCTTCAGCTTGCAGATTTCCTTCTGCAGGGCGGCAGCGCCAAAACCGCTTTGAAAGATCCAAGCAAGAAAAGGAATAAAAAAGGAAAGGAATTGTGTAAGGTCGGAGCCTTTCGGTGGAAAAACCAGGGATAAAATGTTTATACTGTGTAAGTCAGCTGGCACCGTTTCGTCTCGTCGTCTCATTTGGACCTGTTGAAAAAATCGTGCCTGGTTTTTGTGAGCGTGTGTCTCCGCGGAGGGTTGGGTTTTTTTTTATAAACAGCAGGTCCTTGGGTTTTGTTTTTTTTTTTTCCTGAAGATCTATTTATATACAAGTTAATATCCGTTGATGAAGTGTGTGGATTATTAAGGTTGATTATTCATCGTAGGTGCGACTTCTGTCACCCGGGATTGCTTCCTTTCCTGTGCCGGGCAGCTAAGGGTTTTATAGGGTTTATTAAGGCACAGCAAGCAATAAGAGTGTTCGAAGGCTGGCAAATGCGGGTATTTCCATGAAAAAAAAATAATAATCTGGAGCTGGGCGGGCTGGGCATTTTTCCGCTTGGTTTTTAAGCGTAAGAACCGCGGTCGCATCACTTGACGTAGCCTGGCTGGGCGCCGGGGCTCAGTGGGACAGCCAGATAATCTTCTTCCGTGACACTTCAGCCAACCTCCGGAACAATTCCGGCTTTAAAAAAAAGAAAAAGAAAAAAGAACGCACGTGCGTTAAAACCCCCAGCTTTTGATTTTTTTTTTTCGGCCAAAATCTGCCAGGTTTTCAAGCCGCTTTTCTGAGCCTCACCCTTGCAGGCTGCGCTGAGCTAAACCCTGTTTCGGTGAGAGCGGCTCAGACGGAGTTTTAGCTCAGCCCCGCGTCTTGGAGCCCTATTTTAAGCGCTTGATTAACAACGCTGCCCCCACCTTCTGTGTAGCCTGAACAGATTAGTATATCCCGCCAGCAAGAATATTTTTCAGGTAGTCTGATTTATCCTGAGCTTCGTTTTAGTCTTTTTACAAAGGATGTAGAAGGTATCTTGATACAGAATATAGGGATAACTATATACTTAAGCACACAAAAATGTTGCAAACACCTGTTTTGGAGATTTCCTGGGGCTCTGAGACAATATCGGTGCCAACAGAGGAAGAGAAAATGTTTTTTTTTTTCTGCCTTCAGGCGGCCGAGCATCCGAGCGCGGCTTCCTGCAGAGACACGGTGACCTTCGGCGATTTTCTTCGCCATCCAAATGACCTGGGGCCGGAGGGGGAGTGATGTCGCCTTGACATCACCTGGCACGGAAACAGCTGTTATCTAATATATTTAATAGATTTCTGAGGTCAGAAGAGACCGTTACGATCATCCGGCTTGACAGTTACTACGATCGATTGCGATATTTTGGGCTCCAGCCAGCTGCCGGCGAGGGTCAGGGAGGACTTCCCCCCCCCCCCCCCCCCCCGGGGCACCACACGGGCGGTGTCGGGGGTT
>VWZL01003265.1:28896-55147 GCA_013396915.1 Stercorarius parasiticus
AAGAGAGTGAGCTCCTTCATTCCAGGTGAGTGAAAAAGTGCCGGAGGCCCGGCCGGGAGCCCAGGCTCGCGTCTCTTTTGTGTCAGCGAAATAATGCCTGCTGCTTGACACTACAGCTGCTGTTTCACACCTCGCTGGGTTTAATCTCATGAATAAACAGTATACTAATTGTTTCAGCTTTCAGGGCAGCGGGGTTCGCAAGGCAGCCTAGTCATGCCAGGAATTTAAGTTTATGTAATTGGGTTCTTTGCTGTGGGTTGCAGGCGTGGCCCCCGGCCAGCCCCGGGGCACGAAACGCCGCGCGTGCGTGCGTGCGTCGGAGATGGCTGAGAACCTGCAAGGTCCTTACACCGCCGGAGCATCCTCCACGGGCGGTGCGTCCCGTCGCACCGTGACGCCAGGGCTCTGTCAGGTGCCGCCCTGCCGTGATGCTCCGTCGGGAAGAGCGCATGGAGCGGAAGCCGAAGCAGCTCCGATGCCTTTGAAAAGCGATGCTTTCCGAGCAAAGAAAAACAGGGTGAGCCGTGCCGGTGATGAGGGTGTGCGTCAGGAGAGAAGCACCCCGTGGATGAACATAACGCTTCACGTTTGGTTCTCTTCCCCACCCGTGGTGCAGAAGCTGCCACGATGCTTTGTGGACCTAGCGTGGGTAAAGTGAGGGCGGAGGAGAGGCTGAGCATCTGTATCACAAAAGGAAATTTGGGAGTGGTTTTCATGGTAACTTGTATGGATACAACCCCGACGTGTCTGGTATTTTCCCTGCCCCATTGCTTTCCGTGTGGTTTTATCCCACCCTGGGGGGGAACCACCCCCCGCCCGCTGGCCTGAGCGTCTCTCAAACCACCTCCCCTGCGCCGCCGTCTCCCCTCCCGCAGAATAAACCCAAACACGCCGTCTCCTTGGCCTTGTGTTTCAGCTCCCCCCTCCCATCTGCTCCTCTCCTCTCCTCCCCTGCTTCCCCCAGCATCCCTCTGTGCCAGATGGTCCCTCTCTCCCGCGCTGGCTGCTCCTCCTCCCCTCCGGGCACCCTCAACCTCGCCAAGCCCCAGGATTTTTCTTGCAAAGCTGGTGAAACTTGATGTTTTTAGTGATGTCCCGGCTCCTGCGATGATGGCTGGCTTGCAGCTGTTTTCTTTTATCTTCAAAAAACAAAGTTTCCAGACCCAGGGCTTGCATTTATGTTCTTTAGATCCTTGGGAGTTTTTAAGCTGATCAGGTGGGATTTCTCCTTGATCTTTGAAACCCGCTAAGCTCTCTGGTTGCCTTTTTCCTCTCCGTTTCAGGGATATTCTCCGTTTGCCTCATTCCTTTCAACTTTTCTGCTGACTGGTCGGATCTGCGCTCCAGTTTGGGGTGGATTTTCCTATTTAATCTCCTCTTGTTATTTAGCGGCGGCGCTGAATAATCTCATCTTTCTCTGCCAGCTAGGTGGGCGTCCAGCTTCTTCTGCGACGGAGGAGGACATTTTTGCAAGCACTTGGAGCCAGCAGGAGGAGGTAATGCAGCCGCCCGTCCCTGCCAGCCTGGTCCGTGCCTGCTGGCAGCGGAGGCCCTGCTGCGGGATGGGGATTTCCATGGGAGGTTTAATTTAGAGGGTCACCGTGGCGTGGCGTTGTCGAAGCCTTTCTCTTGGTCAACACGTATTTTGGGGTATTTCCTATCAGTCTCGGACCGGCTCCGTTGCCGGTTGGAAAAAGCCAGGCTGTGCCCGTGGAAGCTGCGGTGGTGACAGAAGGAGACGGACAAAGGGACGATGGGTTGTCCTGTCTGCTAGGGAGTGCGGTCACGGCCAGATAGCCAGGCTGAGAGAGACATCCAGACAAGCCCTTCACGCCAAGGAAGTCAGGATTTTTGGCTTATCCTGCTAATATAAGAGTGCATACGCACAGGTGCCAGGGAGTTACGCTTTTTGAAGGCATTTGATCCGCTCTTGGACGGCTGATTCAAGGGGAAGCCATCACACGCTGCTGCATCCCTGCAGGAGGGCTGCCATCCCAAATCCACCATCTGCCAGCTTCGTTGGTGGAATGCGGCGTCTATGTTTTTACAGTTACAGATGGCTCGAAGAGTTAAATCAACTTGACACAGCCATGGTACAGAGTTTTTCCTTCCCTCCCACTTGCGCCTGTCAGCGCAGCCCATTTCCATCCATCAGCCGTGGTGACGGATGGTTATCGTCAGCCAGCATGGGATGCTGGAGTTCAAGCATCCTGCGCGGTGTTGTAGCAAGCTTCAACATCCTTATTTTCCGAGCAACATCTGAAAAAAACCCATCTGCTTGTGTCTCTTCATCAGTAAAAGTCCCAGATCTGGAGGTTTGGGTTGGTTTTTTTTTTTCCCCAAATCTGTCTGCCCTGGTGAACCAGCAACCAGCGGAAACCGTCGGTGAGCCAGGTCTCATCCAAGCATCGCCGTGGTCCATATCGAACTCAACGGGAGGCTGAATGGCTTCCAAATGAAAAAAAACCCAAATCCTTCTTTTTAAGAGCAAATATTACTCAACTGCTTTTGTTTCTTATTCTATATTACTATAGTATTCCTTATTATTTCCATGTTATTCTAGATTGTTTCTTATTGTTTTATTACTTGCTGGTTTTATTTCATCTCCTTGTGTAACCATTTCAGCCGCTTCGCTCAACTCTGGGCTCGTACGTGGAAAGATCAGGGGATGGGGTTGTCTTCTCGACCCGTTTTAATTAGGCTGTTGTCACTGCTAGGCGGAGAAGAGTCCTTGCCTCTGAAAAATTGTGCTCAGTCTTAGATTTTGATTTCCGAGTGGTGTCTCGGAGGGCTTGAATTGTTGGTATTTGCTCCAGTGAAAGCCACGTGTGTACAGATACCCCATCCTGGCCTCCGAGTTGGAGATAATCATAGAATCACAGAATGGTTCGGGTTGGAAGGGACCTTAAAGATCATCTAATTCCAACCCCCCCGCCCTGGGCGGGGAATAATGAATAATGAACATGGGGAGGAATAACCCCCTGCACCAGCACAGGTTGGGGCTGACCTGCTGGAGAGCAGCTCTGCCGAGAGGGACCTGGGAGTCCTGGTGGACAACGGGATGCCCATGAGCCAGCAATGTGCCCTTGTGGCCAAGAAGGCCAATGGCATCCTGGGGGGCATCAAGAAGAGNGGGTAACGAGCATAAACTGCAACATAGGAAGTTCCATCTCAACACGAGGAGGAACTTCTTTCCTGTGAGGGTGGCAGAGCCCTGGAAGAGGCTGCCCAGAGAGGTGGTGGCGCCTCCTTCTCTGCAGATATTCCAAACCCGCCTGGACACGTTCCTGTGCAACCTGCTCTGGGTGACCCTGCTCTGGCAGGGGGTTGGACTGGATGATCTCCAGAGGTCCCTTCCAACCCCTGCCAGTCCGGGATTCTGTGAAGAGAAACCTAAAACGAGGAATTTAGAGCCTGGCAATAGGTGGATTTGTGCCTGCTCGTGAGTGTAAATACGTTTACCTGCTAACGCGTGGGGAGGTGAAGAGGTTAATTAGAGCACAGCTAATCAAGCGCTCCGCTGTGGAGCGGGCTGCTCGGGGTTGATTGCGCTGATACTTAACCAGCACCTTCAAAACAGGGATTCCGGTCTGCCCTTAGAAACAGGATAAAAATGAACTTAAAATGGATTATTTAAGGGAGTATGTATACAAGCGAGCGAAGTGGCTGCACAGTCTGTGATAAATAGATGCTAATGTCCGAATGAAACCCATTCAGGGACTTATTATGTGTGTGTATCTATCTATCTATCTATCTATATCTCATTTCTATTTCTCCTCCCCAAAGTCCCTTTTGATCCCTGCCTTCGTCTTCATCACCTGGAGTGGTGGTGGCCTGGCCTGGCCTGCTGGGCTGGCACAGGGAGGTGACACTGGGTCTCTTGTCACAGTGAACTTGGCTGTGGCGCAGGGGCGAGTGCGGGTATTGGCGTCTGCGTACAGGATTTTGAGCTAAGCCCCAAGAGTTACGCCCTAATGTAATTCTATACTTTTGAGACGTTGCTGGTATTTGCAGAATTGCTCCATTTTTTCCTAGGTTGCAGGTAGGGATGATCTTTCCATCAGCACCGAAATCCCAGGAACTGGCTAAAACTCTTCGCTCCGTGCTGTTGCATGAGGAGGTGTCGGGGCGCCCCAGCCGATCCAGCGCTTCTTCGCTTGATGTTTGGGTTGAGAGCTTGAAACTCCCTGAGATACACTTACGCCGGCTGTGAGAGGAGTCAAGCACGTCTCCAAATGAAGAAATTCCAAGATAATTTGAATTTTTGAGCCAAACCCCATTTGTGCAGCGCTGGAAGAGGGAGCACCTCTTAACAGTCTCGTTTAGGAAGGCGCTTAACCCAAATCCGTATTTATCTTTTCTCCTAAGAGTAGAAGATTTGGTCTTCCCTAATGTTTATGAAGATGCATAAGCTTATGCTGCCTTATGAATAGGCAAACTAATTGCATCATCGTGGAAGTGGTGATTTGTGATGCTGACTTTATACAATTAATTTGGCTTTTAATGAAAACGTAGGTCCGGTCTCGATGTCTCCCTGTTTTGTGTCGCTCAGCGGGGATGTCAGAGCCTGGGGAATAGGAAGCCTCGCTTGAAGTCCTTTTTTAAAAAGAGGAGAAAGAAGATCAGGACGTTTGCCATCCGTGGGACATGCTGGTTCCTGCCGGGTGAGCTCCACTGGGGAGGCGACCACTCCGATTCCTGCGATCCGAGATGGCCTGTTCCTTGCTCTCCTCCCATCCCCACCCTGTTTCCAGGAGCTGGCCGTGCTCAGCGTACGCCGAGCTCGGAAAACCCAGCGGTAAGGTGAAATTATTTTGAAAAACCGAGTGGCAACCGGCGTGAACAGACGTCCCCGGGAAAGAACCACCAGGGAGATGGGGCTGGACCGACCGTCTTCTCCAGCAGTCACGTAGCCCTAATTAATTAACCTGCGTCGATGAAACTATTGCTATGGCTTTGATAGCATTTTATAATAGCGGGGTGGGGGCTGACGCCAGCTGTGCTGGGGAAGGGGTCAAGGTTCCCCTCGACTTCAGTGGGGTCTGCAGATCCCCGGGAGGTTTGGTGTTCGACCCGCGGAAGCGGTTGGACTTGTTCCCATGCACCCTTGGGGGATTTTGGGTCAGCTATCTCATTTTCAGGAGATAATCATGAGAAAAAATAAGTTCTGAGATGGGGATCGTGCACTTGGGCACGGTCCTCTCTCCTCCCATCCAACAAAGCTTCCACCTGCGCCCTGGCCGACACCGCGGAGGCGAAAAGGACTCAGGTTAATCATAGGACCGTGGAATAGTTTAGGTTGGAAAAGACCCTTAAGGACATCAATGTTTCAGTAAAGCGCGACATTTAATGACAAACAGCAAACTTTTGTTACTAAGTATCTTCCAGTCCTCCACAGGAGGTATTTATTTTCTTTATTGCCAGGTGGAGCCTCTTTGTAAATATTTTGGCCAATGCTAAGGTCATTTCTTCCCTCACTGAATCTCAGAGGACTGAAAAATATGAAGGTAAATCCATCTGCCATGTACGGGAGGGTTCAGCCGTGACTGGTGGCTGGTTTTGGGGAGCAGATGTAGTGATGAGGAGGAGGAGGAGCTGGGCGCCGTCTTAAAAGCTGCTGGTTTTGGAGTGAAAAACAATTCTCCAGCTCCATAAACGAATAATAGCCTTTTCCCCTGCTCCTCTCTGGCCAGTGATGGGGGTACGGCGTGCAGAGCGTGCTCTTCTCCATGCTGCGCCCCGAGGACGGAGCTGCTGGTGAGATGCTCCCTGCGTTCCCTGCACGCTTTACATGCTAACGGGGTGTTTTTATCTTTGACTTCAACTATTTTCTAGCACATCTTTTCCACCTCTGACTTCTCGCTGGAAGTGCCCCATGCCTGGAGGTGTCGAAGGCCAGGTTGGACGGGGCTTGGAGCAACCTGGACTGGTGGGAGGTGTCCCTGCCCAGGGCAGGGGGGTGGCACTGGATGGTCTTTAAGGTCCCTTCCAACCCAAACCATCCTCTGATTCTATGATTCCCAGCTGCACACTGCGGTGCCAGAATGGGCAGGGAAAGAAATACAAACTCCTGTGCTGTAGTGCTTCCCCCCCACCACCCCCCCCCGGCCCCAGGTGAAGCTGGGCTGCAGACACGGCAATATAAATCTTACTTATTTTAATTATGATGCTTTTACTTATTTGGAGTCCTTTGACAGCAGCCGGTAAAGATGGTCCCAAACAGAGACAGCTGGTATAAAAGTGTGGTTGACAAGCATAAATAAATAAAATTAATGGAAATAGAAAGACCTGCTGCTGCTTCATGGTGACAACCGAAGCGCTGCACTAAAAAGGGATCGACTGCAGAGAGGCAGAAAAGGATTAAGAGGTGCCGTAATAAGCTGGGGAGGTCGTTTTCTCTCAGAAACTTTTTTTTTTTTTTTTCTTGGATGGAAAAGTGGATTTTCAGTCAGGTTTTTTCACTAGCCACAATGATTTTTTTTCTTTTTTTTCTGGGAAGATAGGAATGCCCCGTGTCCCAAAAAGTGGAGTTTGGGGCTGTAACCTGGCATGTGGGAGGCTGTAGTTTGGAGGTTCGGTCTGTTCCTGTACCTTATCTCACGGTCACGCTTCTTTTGCCGGCGCGGGGAAATAACGGTGCCTTCTGCCGCTTTATCAGAGATACAAAAAGTCTGAGCAACAAACCGGGCTTTCTCTCCTCGGACAATTGCCTCTGCATACCCTCGCGCTGCGTACAAGGGGAAAAAAAAGCTACACCATAAACAGCTGCAGATAACCGGGTGAATAAAAGACGGATTTAAAGTAAAACATAAATATCCTAAAAAAAAAAAAAGCTGTGCGTAACGCTATTCCTGACCTCTCTGCTGAATGTAACCCCAACCTGATTTTATTTGCTTTGGTCAGGGGAAAGTTAAAGCCTCCTTATTTGAGCCCGGTATTTTTAGATGCAAAATACAGAATACCCGTTGTGGGTAGTGGCCTTGCCCTCAATTTATTTTATTTTCTGTCTCCGTTGTTCCGCTGCTCTATAATCATCCTGCGGCTTGTGTTCGTGGTGTGCTTATATTTACCACGCAACGTGCAAATGGGTATCTTGTAAAATACCCGACGTCTTTCCACTGCCCGTCGCGGGAAGCGCTCGGTTGGCCCTGGAAAATCGTGAGGCAATTAAAAACCCAACCCTACCTATTTCGTAATGAAACGGAGGCACCTCCCGTACGAATGCTGCGCCACGTTATGAAGTGGGTGAGGACGCTTTTGTGAGCAAACCCGCGGAGGAAATTTGCCCGCTCCTCTTAGGTTTGCTGGTTGGCATCTTCAAAGGCAGCGCGACGGTGGCCAGGGAGAGCCGAGAGGGTGGTTGTCCCATCCCTGGGACCATGCCCGAGGGTTTCCACCCACCCTCCAGACACTGCCCACTGCATGAGCAAACCCGCATCCTCCCTCGCTGCAGGGACAACTCGTCTTCTCCGTGGCTGTACAAAGCAATTAAACGCTTTGAGTCCTGACAAGAGGATGATAATCCCGTCCTGGAGCCAGTTTTCATGTCACAACATGTCCTCGCATGCTACCCGGCAGCCGGCTTTCCCCTCGGAGGTCAGGCTCGTCAGCAAAGCCTACAACGAAACTGCTGTAGGCTCCCAGTCCTCAGGAAATTACAACCTGGGTGTGCGGGGAGAGATCAAAGGGGCTGGGGTCAGCCCTCGGGACACGCTCACAGCACCAAACCGGAGGCGGAGGAGGCAGAAACTGGATTTAGCAACAGTTTAAGTAACGTCAGGTCCACCCTGGCTGGTCTGTGCAGGGTTGGCGTTGCAGTGATGGCTACTGCCGGGCTGCCGCGTCCGCCCTCGCCAGGAGCCGGGACCTCTCCTGCCTCCCCCCAACCCTGCTACAGGAAGAGACGGAGTTTTGAAAGCAACCTGATGAGATTTAACCAGCTTTTCGTGCAGTGATTAGTTGCACGCACGTATTTTCTCATCGCACACAACCGATTTGTTTTTACTAAGTAACTATATTTGCCTCCTACCTTGCATCCATGGGAGGCGTCGGTTTGAGTACACACAGTCAGCGGTGGCAGCCTTCCTCCTGCCGTTCCCGAGGGAAATAGCCGTTCCCACTGCACTACAGGAATGTCAATATATATATATATATGCTCCCTCCAAGTTTCTAAGGGATCCTGTTTCGGAACTTCCCCAGGAAAAAGGGAGGTGGGAGGTAAGTCCCCAGCCTGGGGACAGCTGCGCATCCTTCTGCATCCCTTCCCAATAGCGCTGGTGCTCCTCTGCTTGGTAACCCAACGCCTGAACTGGGCATCTTCGTGTTTTTGAGAGTCCTCCTTGCCATAGCGTGGATGGACCCTTGGGCAGGGACCAGCTGCAGCGTGTGCCAGGCCAGGATCTTCATCCCGGGTGAGTCACAGAATCACAGAATGATAGAATTGTCTAGGTTGGAAGGGACCTTTCAGATCATCGAGTCCAACCATAACCCAACACTGACAAAAACCATCAATAAACCATGTCTCTAAGCACTATGTCTACCCGGCTCTTAAATACCTCCAGGGATGGTGATGCCACCACTGCCCTGGGCAGCCTGTTCCAATGCTTGATAACCCTTGCAGTGAAGAAATTTTTCCTAATATCCATCCTAAACCTCCCCTGGCGCAACTTGAGGCCATTTCCTCTTGTCCTATCTCCTGTTCCTTGGGAGCAGCGACCGACCCCCACTAGCTATACCCTCCTTTCGGGGAGTTGTAGGGAGCGAGAAGGTCTCCCCTCAGCCTCCTTTTCTCCAGGCTGAACACCCCCAGCTCCCTCAGCCGCTCCTCACAAGACTTGTGCTCCAGACCCCTCACCAGCTCCCTTGCCCTTCTCTGGACTCACTCCAGCCCCTCAGTGTCTTTCTTGTGGTGAGGGGCCCAAAACTGGACGCAGCCCTCGAGGTGGGGCCTCCCCAGTGCCAAGGATGGGGGATGAGCAGTACAGGGGGAAATCCCATGAGGTAAGTCCTGGGATTGCTTGGGAAAGCAGAGCTGGGACCTCCTTGGACGCAGGGTGTCTGGGGGCTGAGGCCGTGTTCCTCTGGTGGTGCCGGGGGAAGATCACGCCGTGGCGTGCTGGAGGTTTTACTCCTCCTGCCCACACGTTCCTTGGGCTGCCCTGCTCTCTGGGAGGTGAGATGGAGATGGGCCCCCACAGTCATGGTGCATGATAAGCTTTTTTTAGTAGATTAGCTCGTTTAGAATCTCATAACCTACAGGGCGCTTTTGAGGAGCAGCAATTTTGCTCCTGGGTCTGTCCCTGGGAAGTGAAGGATGTTGGGAGTGTGGTCCCATTGAGCATATTGGGCCTGACAGAGGTGGTGTCCTTGGGTGCCATCACAATCTGCCCCTGGGGGGGCTCTGAGGGCCACACAGTAGCTCTTGCTGGGTGCTGAGCTGCTGCCGCGTCCCTAACGGCAGCACCATGTGGTGCCAGGTCCCTGGTACACAGGTGGGTGCAAGGTGGCACCTCCGGGGTGAGGGACAAGCCCCAGCTCTGACATTTGATGGAAGATGACTGCTGTTTTCTCCTCCTACTGGGAGCTTGAGCACTGGAGCTGGTTGCTCGGGGGCTGCACCAGACAGGCTGCTGGGAGCTTGTGGGCTCGAGAGATGAGGCATCAGGCTCTACAGGATGCTCTCCAGCCCCCACATAAGCCAGATTTTTATTTTCTTTTTTTTTTTTTTAAATCTGCCTCCTTGTTGGATAAAATTTTGTTAAGAAACCTGCCAGGCTTTCTGGCAGGATTTCAGCACACCCAGTACGGTCCCATGTTGTGCTTTAGCTACAGATACATTGGCAAGCGGAAAAGAAATGTTTTCAAACCTTCCTCGTGGGCTCTACGCCGGAGACTCACCACCGCGCTCACAGCCAGGAGGAGGTTCGACCACAAAACCTCCCCACGCCGCTGCACGGGAGTGATGCCCAAATGAACTATTTTATCAATCGAAAACCACCGTAAGAGTGGACTTTGCACGGGAGCAGAAGAGAATATAGTTGCCTTTCTCAAAAGCCCTCCTTTGGGTAATGATGTGCCAATTTTCCAGAAAAAGGTGAAGAAGAAAAATACGACTTTGACCTTTACCATTTATAATCAGACGTGCGTATTTATCCACAGCACTTTGTACAAGCATTTTTATTTATTTTTTTAATTGTTTTTTTTTTTTTTTTTTTTACTGGATCAAGCTTCTTGCATTTCAGGGCAATTTTTGCTGCCAGCCTTTGGCATCAGGACAGGTCGTGACAGTGACATCCTTATGTTACAGGGACCGTAAGTCAGATCGCTGCAGGACGCGCTTGAGGTGGGTCTTGGAGCCTATGTGACCTAAAAGGGGGAATTTATTTTGGCCGGTTACCTAGTGAAAAAGGTCTGTTATGGCGTGGGGCTGGTATGTGGGAGCCTGCAAAGAATAATGATTTCTGCCCATAGCTGCGTATGGGGAAAGCCAAGCATGCAACGTTGATGAACATCTTGGAAAGCAGATAAATGTACTTCTAATTTGTTAGCGTAATTACCAGAGCTTTGCATAGCACTCAGCTGGTAATTCCTTTCTCAACAGATTATAAGTCTTAAATAATTCTCCTGGAAGATTAATTCCTCCCCCTTGTATTTGGACACCTCTCTTGAAGCGTATTTGCAGAACTCCGTCGGGTGTCATTAACGTCCCCGCGTGATTACTGCGGTCACGTTGTGTTCTATAAACATCCCTCTGGAGCGGCTCCTGCGGATCCGAGTATGAAACATCAATCTTCCTCTTGTAATTACATCCTCAGGACAGGCGCGAGGCATCATCCTCCCAAAACAGCCTACTACCAATTAGCAGGCTTGAAGTTTTTGGGTAGACACCCTGTCATCTGTCTGCTTGAAAACAGAGTCCGTCTCTTCACCCTTTCCAAATTACGGCTGGAAAAAAAGAGGTATAATGTAGAAGATTGGAAATGTGAGGGCCCTAATCTTCTTTGCAACTGCTTCTAACCATCCTGCAGTCAGTGTGTGGGAATAGTTCAGTCTATGAAGCTCAGTATGAGTGTTGGATCAAGAAACCTCCCTGAAATTTCTAGGCCTGTTTTTCTTCTTTTTTCTTTTTCTCATGCCCACTACCAAAGTTTAGGTCAAAGCGTTACCTGCTCCGGCTCCTCTTACATCAGTAGGAGACACAACAAAGTCCCATTTCTGTGGTGGACCAAGCCCAAGCCTGGTCAGGGCTCTTCCAAAACGGAGGCTTAGAAATCTGGATTTGAACACCAGCCTTGTGGGGTCTTGGATCTGCACTTTCAGTGCCGGGGACAACACTTTGAAGCCAATCCTGGATCGTTTGTGGAGGCCACGATGGTCGTCAGGAGAAGGTGTGCGACCTCCTGCGAGCGGGGAGTGCCCCAGAGAGAGAGGACGAGCTCTCTGCTGAGCCACGCCATGCAATTTCCTTTCAAAAAGTGTTTTTAAATGGGTTTTCATGGGCATTTGCTTAGCTAGATGTGGGTATATAAATAAAATGCAAGTGTGAGACTGCAAAGGTACGTGTCACCATTACCCTTCCCCCTGGTTTTTACAATCCTTCTGCTCTTTTCCCCAATTTTACCTGCTGGCTGTGGGCCTATGGGACAGCCTCTCGTCCCAGGCAACATTCAGATCAGCTGAGGAGGCTGATGATTTATTCCTCCGGATGATAACGGCTGACTTTCCTCTCACCGATCTGGCAGTTCCCTGGTTTTTCAGCCCTTCCAAGACCTCGAGGTACCAGGTTTCTCTTCCTCGGCCCTTGGCTGCTGTTGGGTGTTCGCCCCGGAGATGCTATGGCTTGCAGCAACTTGTCTGACCGATCCCAGGTGTCTACACTGAGGTGGGAAAACCCCAAAACTCATTCCCTAGAAGTGCCTGTTTCTTTCTTACCAGCTATGGAGCAGGTCAGGGTCCCCGGCTCAGGTGTGCACACCGGTATGGTAGACTGGGATGGCCTGACTGCTCCTGCTGCTATTCCAGTAGGGTTGGCAGGCTGCGAAGATTCCTTACCTCATGCCAGAGCTGAATTAATAACCCTGACGTTTTTTCAAAGCGGGGTTTCATGAATCACATCTGTTGCACCGCCTCTGGAGCTGCATTTGCTGGTGGCACTCAGCTGCTGGCCACGGCTTTGAGGCCGGCGATGGAGGTCATGCTGCTGGTGGCCTGACCAGACCATCATCCCAATTTATTTAAAAATACAAAAACAGGTTGGGAGGATGCTCAGGGATCCCCAGGGGAAGGGATGGCTGGTGATGCTTCAAGAAGAAGTGAGCGATGGCGGCGGGGAAAGGGCTGCCCCTCTCCTGGCTCCTGCTGACCCCGCGCCGGGGCTCGATTCAGCCACGAGGCATCACTGATCTTCCGAAAATGAATTGGGAAGGATCTCCTTGGATAAACTCCTTCCTGCATCCCTGGCTACTGAGCTGCTTGTTATTTGAGGAAACCGGAGGCAGGACAGTGTGCTATTTCGCGACTCCTCAGTAGATGAAGCCTTTGTGTAGGATTTGATTGTTTCGAGCTGTAACTGCAGCGTCAGCAAGAGAGGTTTTTATTTTTAACAGTGTTACTGATTGCAGCCTTCCCTTCGAGGGCGAGCTGGCTCCGTGTGGCTGTTCCTCTGTCACACGCAGCAGCTGCTTAGCTGTGTTAGAGACGGCTTTTTATTCTTTGCCACTCTCCGTATGGTTCAGAGGCTGCCCTGGTGCCACGCTGGCGTCCCCGGGGTGAGAAGAAACCTGCGGGTCCATGCAAAGCTTGCACAGCCGCGCACAACCGCCATCCCAGCCCTCACCCACGAGTACGACCATCCGTGGTCAGCTTGGCACCTGCTCAAGTCGGTGGTGTAGAGGCTTTGGTGCGCGTCTCGGATCAGTCGCTGTAATCGAAGCGGATCCCCTAAATCTCTGCCTCTCTCCTTTTTCTTCCCCATCTTCAAAGGAGGAGTGGGGAGTTTGCCCCCCTGTACCAGTCACCCCAGCTTGGACAGCTTTAGGCCGCGTGGGTGGGATGACAGCGCTGAGACTTGGCCATGGCACCTGAGATTTTCCCGAGAGCGTTGTCCCCGCCCAGGGTTAGTGACACACACCCCAGCCAGACACCCCTCCTGAAAACTAACGGGGTACAAGTGACTGTGGTCCCCCTCCTCTGGATGGTGCTGAGGGAACATCTCCCTGCATCTTCGTGGCCCAGGGATGCTGCGGTTGCCACCGGCCCCAGCGCGTTGGGTGCCACAGGGTGGCAAGTGCTTGTGGACTTACGCTTGGATTTTCGAGTGAAGCTGGGGAGATGCTTAAACCAGTTCTCCAGCAGCAGCATCCTCTGCTTTGTGTGGTTTAAACAATTGCGGCGACGGTCTGCAGAAAGTGTCCTGGGGGGACGGCAAATTTCAGGGATTTTCCCAACCAGTTTCATCAGTCTTTTGCCTTTCTTTTTTTTTTTACCTTCTGAAACTTGGAGATTTGCAGAGAAAATATTTTCTGCCCTTTGAAATCCAGCATAAAATATTTGGGGTTTGATGTCTGTCAGCGCAGGGTTGGTGGTCGCACTGTCATCTGGCAGCCTCTGTGTTGGGGCAACCAGGGTGCTCGTGGGGCAACCAGAGTGTTCGTGAGGCAACCAGAGCCCTCTGAACCTCTTGCTTTATCCTTATCTTGTGCTTAAAGAGAAGGAGAAAAGAGAAATTTCCCCAGACTAGACGCTCCCTCTGAAATCGAGGTGTCATGTCAGGATGCGCCTGTCTGAGGGACTTTGGGTCTCTGCTTGATGTCCTTTTCAGAGCTTCCCTTTGCATGGGGGGAGGCGTAACGGGGTCCCACGGGAGCTGCCCCGGTCTTACCCCACAAGCCCAGTTCCAACCACACGAACATCCCCAGTGCAGTGCCCCCCCAGTATTAATTATTCTTTTCTCCATCTCCCAATAATAGGGAGATTTGGGGTACAAAATGCTTCTTCCCTTGCTCAGATTCCGTTAAGGGGTTGTTTCCAACGCTGATACGAAAATTCTCACTGAGTGCTAAAATGAAAAAGATAAATCCTCAGGATGGAGAATAGAGGCACTCTCTGGCGGTTTTCTTGCCGTCCCCTCACCACCTTCAGCAAATTTTTTCATCTGCTCACCATATTAATCCTCTTAAATCTTTTTCTGTTAGCAGCCGGCACAATAACTCAAGCATGTACTAAGTGCCGGTAACAAATGTTAAACTTCACATCTGGGACAGAAAATATTAATTTTTCTAGTTGTAGGCAAAGAGAAATAGAGTGGAGGAAAACAGAGAGACGGCGCCTGGTCGGTGACGGCGCCCGAGCCCTGGAAAGCGTGTGGGATGCTCACAGGGCGTACAAGCGTACATTATATATATTTCTATTATTACTATATGTGATTTTTTTTCATTTATTTATAGAAGTGGAGGGCTGGATTTGACTTCAAAGCAGACAACTATAGCCATTACATCTTCCAAGGTGATTTCTATGAAATGGGGCATCTTGACAATAGTGGTAGGACCCATCGGACGGAATGGGAGAAACCAAGATTTCTGGGTGCGATTTATCTCATCATTTAAGATAGATTCGATGAATCACTCGCTCAACGCGCCCGTTTCTCTTCGCTGACTAAAGGCATCGAGTGGTGCTTGGCTCTGATGGAGACATCTACGCTGTAGATACCTTGAGTTAAGGGATCTGAATCCTCTCCGGCTGAGGATAAAGTCTTGATTTTCCCCGGGGTTCCCACTGACCTTTTGGCTCAGCGACTTTCCTGAGCTCCAAGTAAGGAAACCGCTGGGAAGCCATAGTTCATTTGCAATAACTCATTTATTTCTAAGGTCTCTACTCCACCGGCAAGCGTTAACGTGACGTCGGAGGCTGCCGTGGTCAAGCGTGCATCTGGCTTTTGTCCCCTGCAACTGTAATAAGGCGTTTAATAATGCGTCAAACGGCACCTCGGTGAGGTAAATAGGGCAGCGCGGTCCAGAAGAAAGTCTTTTAAGGTAGGGAAGGGTTGGGTAGGAAACGGCCATCAGTAGTCATCAGTCATCATCCCTGTTGAAATGGAAACAGCCTTGAGTGTGTTTGGGGGTTACGCAGGGCCGTCCTGGGGTGGGGACTCGCCTCTGGCTTTTGGGGGCGATATTGGTGGTGCACTAACGTGCTTATCAAATTTGCAGGTCATCCCAGCCTGGGAAAACCTTCAAGGGCTTTTGCAGGACAAGGCTGGAATTCAAAAGGATCTTGGCAAATCAGAGAAATGGTCTCAAAACTGATGTGGTGCTATTCAGCAGGGCAAATGCAGCGCACGAGTATCAGCGATGCAGCGTGAGTTGGGATATAACGGGGTAGGTGAAGGCTTGTGGGTGTCATAGTCCCCAACCAAACCTTCGTGCTGGAGGTGGCCATCACCCTGGGCTGCTGAAATAGGGATATTGTGAGCACCTGTAACAGCTCAGGGGTAATCCTGCTCATCCAGGTGCTGGTGAAGACCCAGCTGATACCCTGGCTGGGGGGCTGAGCACAGATCCAGAAGACAGCAATGAGGAGGGGTGGAGAAATGGGGACCTCCAAGGAGCATCCTGGGGGCTGTGTGTCCTGGGTAAGTCCAGAGGAGGGACATGGTGGTGGTTTTGCAATGCACAATGTGACAGAGGAAGGGAATAAATTGTTTTCTGGGGTTTTTTTTTGTGGTTGGGACCTCTGAGTAATGTGAATGTCAGCCCAGGATGTGGTTTCTCAGCTGCGTTGGGAATCACTGCCTGGATAAGGGCTGTCCCTGCATGAGCTGGGCATGGGTGGAGGCATCCCTATGTCTCTGCTTTTCGATGGCCACGTGCAGCCGGGCTCCTCTGGGCAACCACAAAGGAATTATAAAACACAAGTGAGAAGAATAGAGGTTGTTTCATCCCACCCAGGAGCCAGCGCCAGAGCGGAGACGCGTGCGGTTCGTTAGCGTGTTTAGCAATTTGCGTTTTCTAGATCTGCTGCTACCTAATCCCATCAAATCCCTGCGAGGGATGTAGGGGGGTAGGAACAGTTATCCCCATTTTCAGATAACAGGATCACGGGGGTTAACTCATTTCCTAAGGCGCCGGGGATTACAGCGCAGCCCCTGACTCTGCTTGGTGCTCCCTTCCCCGCGCCGCAGGCTGTCCCCTGTCACTTCTCTCTATTTCCCCTTTTAACTTTCTCTGTTTACATCAGCAGAGTTGGGATTTTTTCCCCCCATTTTGCTGTGTTCGGGGTGACGGCGACGTGTATTTTTCTTTCTAACGAGGGCATTTTTTTCCTAGCGTTAGCGCAGCGCCGTTGACCCGGTGCTTGACAACACGCAGGCCCGGCCGCGCTTTTGACAGCTGTGTTTTTAATGGCTCAACAATTTATCTGCCTACCGTGGCAGAGCCGTTTTTTGGGCGAGATGTATGACTTTGAAATGTGCTGGTCTGGCAAGCCGACACAATGGCTGTTCTGTGACCGGCGAGGAAGTCGTTACCCCGCCACGCTGGGAGATTTCGATCGCTAAAACAGATAATTACGGCCAAGGGTGAGCCGGGAGGTCCGGGCAGATGGCTCAGGGCTGGGGTTCCTGTGATGGTCCCTAAGGATCAGCATCCTGCCCCTGCCCGGGGATGCGGGGTCTGGCTTGACGCAGGGTCCCCCCAGCATCCCCTCTGGTGTCCCCTGGAAGCAAACCCAAATCACTTCACCCTCTCGACTCCACGTTGGCCTCCTCTTGGGCTGCTGGACTCGTTGGAGACCACTTAGTTGCAGTAAAATAAGTGAAACTGGATCCCCCAAATGCTTTCCATGCGATACCTTCTCTTTTATACATATATAAGGCCTTCCTTGTAAGTTGTTTTCCAAGTATTTTCTTTTCTATACAAAAAAACTTGTCTTTTGATGTCTGTAAATCCACTTTTGAGGACCTGTCACGTCGTCTGAGTAGCCAGTTGTAAAGAAGCGATTTCTCCCTCCCTTCCCTCTTGCGCCTCGCAGTTTTGCTTCTCCCTCCGGTTTTGTTTCCCCGTTCCTTTGCAAAACATGACCCAGGTTATTTGCTTCTTTGTTTCTCTTCCCTCTTGACTCACCAAAGTGAGTAGTTTTTACATCCTCGTACGTACTGTGTCGTAGTTGGGTTTCTCAGCGTGGATTTCGTAAGATGCTAACGGGAGGAAGCAGGTGGAGCATCTCCCGCTGCCTTTTTATGTACGTATTTTCCATTTGCCGCAATTGTGGATATTGTTACTGAGTGACTTCGTAAAAAATATTGTAAAAAATTCTGTTTTGGTTGATCAAAACATTTCATTCAACCCTAAGTGCAATACTTTGTCATACTGCACTTTAGTGTATGCACCCTAAGTGCTTTTCTTCTTTGCGTGGCTGAGTCTTTTAGAAACCTTATTTGAAAAGAAGTGCATCCCTTTCAGAATTCAAGTACCACCTTCGGATAGAAACTAAATATGGAATTATTTAAAAAAAAAAAATCTCTTCTTTTCCCTGCCAGCTGCAGCTCTCGGTTCAATTTGATTTAGAATTAAGCCCGGTTTTAGCCATGCCCCAACTGCGCTGTCGTGTTGCGCGGTCTTCCAGCCAAAATAACCTGCAAGTTCCCGCAGCCCCAGTCAGAGCATCTCCCCGTTAACCGTCTTTCTTGTTATTACTCAACCTCAGTGCTTTTACTTAAGAAGTGCCCAGTGCTTGGGAAATCGGCCTCTCATCTGCCCTTCCCAAAGTGATGCCCCGGTCTTGCCGTCCTTCCCAGAAGATGCTCAGAGCACCAGGAGAAACCCAAAGGATGAAGAGTCCCGCTGATGCTCTCGTTAAGCAAGGGAAGCTGCTTCTCTGCTTTGGGAAACAGGGGTGGCTTGGGGATGAAAAGTTCCCATTTTGAAGAGACTATCAGGCTGAGGAGCTTTCATGAAACCATTTCAAATGACTTTTTGAAACAGGTCTGACATTGACGTTGAGGATTCACGTGTACGATGTGCGCAAAGCAGCCATTTCCTGCAGTATTTCTGTTTCCCGATGTGGTGCCTGCCGTACAGTTGTCACAAACGCGTACTAACAAAAATATTAAAGCCAGCAAAAACAAGGCGCGTGCTGCATTTTGCTTCAGGGATCCTGAGAGGCTGGCTGCTAATGCGTGGATTTTTCTGTTTTCTGCAGTTTGCTGGGTCTAGATGGCAGTTTTCAAAATCTCACAGGGTTTAGACGCCAGCCGTTTGCTTTGCAGAGTCTGTCTGAGGGTTGAACACCTCTGCAGCGTCTCCTGGTGAGGGTGGTGGCACGGGGCAGGTCTGGCGCCTGTGGCGGGGTGGTGTCGGTCCCCCAGCCCTCGGGGCAGACCCCGTTGTGTGCCCAGGCTGACGGCACACCGGGCTCTCGGGGACTTTAGCAGCACAGAGCGTCCTATTGCAGTGCCCTGTGTTCCCTGGCACTGCTTCGATCCCTGGCACAGACGCTGGCTTTGTCCCCACGTCCCCTGCGACAGCTCAACAATAGTGGGGCGGCCGCCGCGTGCTGCTCCTCACAGGCATCTGTTGCCTTGTGCTTCCCCATCTGCTCCCGTTTTCTGCAAGAACCACGGGGGCAAACGCTGCCCTTTTGTTGCTGGAGGGTTCATCTGCTCCTGGAAGGGTTTTCGCATGGGGCAGTGATTTCACTTGGCAAACAGAGCATCATAGAATCAGCGAACGGTTTGGGTTGGAAGGGATTTGAAGGCCGTTTAGTACCCATGGGCAGGGACATCTTCAACTAGATCAGGTTGCTCAGAGCCTCGTCCAACCTGGCCTGGAACGTTTCCGGGGATGGGGCATCTCCCACCTCCCTGGGCAACCTGGGCCAGTGTCTCAATGCCTTCAGATTAAAACATTTCTTCTTTATATCTTGTCTGAATCTCCCCTCTTTCGGTTTAAAACCGTTACCCCTTGTCCTGTGGCAACAGGCCCTGCTAAAATGTCTGTCCCCATCTGTCTTCTAAGCCCCCTTTAAGTTCTGAAAGGCTGCTATAAGGTCTCCCCGGAGACGTCTCTTCTCCAGGCTGAACACCCCCGACTCTCTCAGCCTGTTGTCTCTTGGGTATGCAAACACAGTCACACCTCCTGGGAAAAGGTCATAGCAATCCTGTGTGTCCCCTTTGGAAGGGTTTTGCCGGCTGGTTGAGCGTGCACAACCCAAGTGGAGAACTGTTTTGGCTTCCTGCGCTTTGGGAATCAAGTCTTGGGCACTGCAGCATTTCTGAAGTGCTCAGATACCTTCAAAGCAAAGACGACTATTGAATAGCTCCAGTGCTCTGGATCATTTTGAGATGAATGATGTCATGAAGCTGAAGAAGAGGTCAGAGGAATCCCAAATTTCCAGCTGGGCATTGCCCGCAGGTGGGCAAGCCAACTCAACCCAACGCGTGGGCAGGCTGTCAACTGGATGGTCTGGGAGGTGTCGCTGACATAAGGACTTGGAGTTATCATTGACAATATCTCAGTTAAAGCTTCATAAGGGCATTATTACACGTGAAGAACACTGTGTTTCTGGAAGAAGAGTGAGCGCTGGTGTCACGGATAAGGCCCTATCCAGCTCTGCGACATGCTCTCTCCAGGGAAGGATGTCAAAGGCAGGCTGTAATTGCATAGAATAACTTTATCTCTCTGTATAAATTTAATCCTGTTTTCTCTGCTAAAGCTACACCTACACACTAAAGTGCTTCTCATCAAGTGTGCCAAAGATATATGTAATAATTAAATAGTCTTCCCATATAATTTTTTTTGTTGCAGGAGATGTACTTTCAAGAAGTTCATCTCTATGATGCTGCTAAAACTTGCATGGAAAGAAAGCAAGTGGCCGTCTTCTGAATAGTGTTTCTTTAGGGACAAAAAGTCCTGCTACCGGTCAAGAGGGCCAAACAATTTCCATCGTAAGGCCATACTGCTGAGTGTATGATAAGGTACGAGAAGAGGATAAGGGGTTTTTTGAGCTATAGAGCACCCGCAGGCTTTTTTTTGGGAGGAGGTGAAGTGGGCTCGGTGCTCGGAGCTCCACACAAGGGATCCCCATGATATTATTTCATTTTTCTCCCTGACGGTGTTGGAAAAAAGCAAGACACATCCAAGTGGTTATTGTATGGGCATCACTCATCCAAGCAAACCACTGGGGCGAGGAATCTTTTCTTAAACTCACGGACGTCTGCTGCAGGCAGGTTAACCCGCCCTGCGTGCGTAGGGTGGGAAGCGGAAGAGAAAGTGTTAGGTGAAACTTTCATTTTCACGTCACGTTTCTAGCGTAGCTTTCTCCGGCCTTGAACTTCGGCCGGCGGGTACAAACGGGTCTAAGCCACCAAATTCAGAGGTTTTGTTCACCTGAGTCCAAGGGAGGAGGGGAAGTTTAGTCTCGTCTTCAAGATTAATGGGGGAACGAGGCATCTCTGCTTCGGGGAGAGCCAGCTCAGCCCCATCACGCAGAAGTGGACCTTGCGGTCCACCAAACAGTGATAGGCATTGCAAGTCTGGTCTCCCATCAACACCTACCACGTGTCATGGGACAGACTCCCTCAGGTCTTCAGGAAAGCAAGGTGTGTGCCAGGGAACTCCTCATTAACCAAGTAGTATTACACAGCTGACTCCATTTCCCCTTTTAAGGTTGTTTAAGCTTTTCTTTACAGCAGTGCGGCTGGTGGGACGCCCATCAGTGTCACAGAATACCCTCTGCGGGTAGAAAATAAAAGCAAAATTAAAAATACTTGTGACCGTCAGTGAAAAAAAACCAATAAAAAATTGCTGTCCTCTATTGCATTTGCAAACTGCCTCTTACGGGTTTCACCCTGCGTCTGCGCTTGTTTCTGTCTTTCTCGGAAGGGAACTTGCACAATATCAGACTTCAGCGAGTCACAGGCAGAGAGAAGGTGTTTCTGGCGGGGAAAGAAATGCAAAGACTGTTTGCAGGGGAGAGCTTTTCCTCCCCTAGACTGACTGAAAGAGCTCTGCAAAGGGCTGTTTAAGGTTCTCCCCACCCAAGGATGGGAAATCCGCTCCTGTTTTGTAAGAGAAAATATCCAAGGGACGCTGGAGCGTTTAAAAAAATCACAAATTTCCAAGGTGAATGGGCAAAGGGGTGGGAGGGAGAAGATATTTTAGGCTCATTCAAGAAGAGCTAATGACTCTCTCTTCCAAACCCACCCTCGCGTTCCCTAAAACAGAATAGTCAGGATATTTCAGGACCAAAGTGAAAATATCTTTGGTGCACAAGTCTGTGGCTCCAGATGCTGTAGATAGCAACGTTCCGTTTAGGGTAAAATTCAGAAAAAAGATAAACTCAGCACTTGTTAATTCTTCCTGCAAGCAGGAAAAGGGATTAGGTGGCTGACCTCGCTGGTGACACCACTGACAAAGGGAAAATGTTTTCTATTTTTCCTAATATCCAATCTAAACCTCCCCTGGCACAACTTGAAATGGCCTCAAGTTGCAGCAGGGGAGGTTTAGGAGGGATGTTAGGAAAGATGTCTTCACCGAAAGGGTTGTCAAACTTCGGAACAGGTGTCCAGGAAAGCGGTGGAATCACCATGGAGGTGTTTAAAAGGCATGTAGACGTGGCAGAGGGACACTGTTTAGTGGTGGTTTTGGCAGTGCTAAGTTAATGGTTGGACTTGATAATCTTAAAGGTCTTTTCCAACCTAAACGATTCTATAATTCTATGAAAATACGTAGAGTATGTATATGTAAATATAGGTTCAGTCTTGTGTCAGCTTGAGTGCAGCCACGGGCATAAAGCTGGGCTCGTGCTATCAACATGTTTGGGAATAAGGACTTTTGGGCACGTGGCAGTAATTATCTTTTATGAACCTGGGCTGGCACCACTTTTGCCCTGGGGAGGCAGAGCTCGGGGTCGCCCTAAGTACACCCGATAAATCTGCTTACCTGTTTTTCCCCTGATTTTTCTGATGTGCCCATTTTAATGGCAAGGCTTACCTTGATCCTTGTCCCTGCGGCGCTGCAGGAAGGTTACCTGGCGTGCGAAGGAGAAGGTAAAACATCGCCGTGTGCCGCGTTTTGCCCATCGCCGCAGACTCGGTGGGAGCTCACGGCTCGGGCTCCCCCGTGTGGGGTGGGATTTTCCCTTTCGGATAAATGCTGGCGGTGTTTTCCATAGACGGGCAGCCAAATAATCCCCGAGACGTTGTACCCACTGGAGGTACAATATTTGTCAATACCCGCCTGCTCCTGGAGAAAACCTCCCTCAACTGCTCGGAGCCTCGGCGCGATAGTAATAATGTCTATTTGCAAAGTCGACGAGGGGCAGAGCGACATGTGTTTAATTTCGTTAATTAACACAAATGGCAATTCAGCCTAACGCTCCAGCACAGGTACCTATGTGGGTGGCTTTGCCCTCGAACCGCCTTTTGAAATGCTTTTCCCGGTTTCGGGTCTTGTAACTCTGGCACAGGGGAAATAAAACTTTGTCTTTCAGCCTGCAAGGATTTCCCCTTTTTAAAAAAAAATACGTGCACGCAGAAAGGAATTTCAAGGCGCCACAATTTTATTAAATGCATTCGGTAGTGCAATGGCATAGCAGGATGGAGCAAATAATTCACAGCGAATAACTGAGTCTATTTATTTGGCGTCATTTTTCTCACCCGGCCTTTTATTTACCTGAAATTTTAAGAGCCAAATAACCTCAATCAATAACCCTCACCATATAGCTATTTTATAGCGATTTTATGTTAGGGGCACTTAAGACATGCTAATTAACCTAAGCAGACACCCTTGTCGCACAATATCCCATCTTGTTTCGGAATGGGTTCACCTGGGGTTGGGAGTCAGCTCTCCCCAGCAAGTGGCTGTGGATCCTAATCTGCAAATGTAATTCTCGGTGACTTGTCTCTAATAATTGTCTCCTAAAATTACCTGTCGTTGTAAATACACTCAACAACAAATCCACTTCCTAAAAGATATCCATAGAAAGCAAATACAAAAGGGGTGAAAATGCGGCTGAAGCAAATTCTGTAGGATCTGCTGAGTCTTCGCTGGTGCAAAAGCCCCAGGGTGGCCCCATCTCACGGGTTTCTCTCTGGGGGCTCATGCCTCTTCCTTATGGCCCTGTTTTGGACTGGGCATTTCAGTGGTGTGACATGCGGTCTTCAGGGTTGCATCGAGAGGTGAGAGCAAAGGGCTATTCCCTGGGACATCCATTGGGAATCGTCTTAAAATGGAGATCTGTGCTGATGTGCAACTGGTAGGGCTCATGGGCTGCAGCCGTCCAGTCTTCCCCTGCCCAGTCTGACCCTGAAACTGGGATTTCTTGGAGCAGTTATACATCGGTTGCAAATATACAAATATGCATCAGTTCCCAAGAAGCTACTGGGCCTCTCTGAAATAACTCGGATTCCTTCTCCTGGGGTCGAGGGTTCACCATGCTGTCCAGGCCAGCCCAGGAAAACCCTGATGGACTGCCTTGAACTAGTACGGCTTTTCAAGGTGTGCAATAATAACTTCAGTAACCAAAGAAAGGTCATGACGGACACATTCAGCATTCAAAATCAGCATCAAAAATCATGAGTCATATGCCAGAAGAACTTGACATTTCGGATTAAGTGGTTTTGTGTTGTTTCTGGTTTGGGAGCTTTTGGGTCACATTTTCTGGTTTTTCCCTTCGAGTCACAGGAGCGTAACATCTTGTACTTGTTGTAGAGTTCCCAATTCTTATGATTTTGTCATGAATCTGCTCTGATCCGGCTCTTTTTCGCAGCTTCACCTCCCAGAATCTGGGGATACTGGAGAATATTAGAAAAATCAGTGAGTGAACCACAACTCAACAGAAGATGGATGGCCACGGTGTCCTGGGCACCGTGCCCATGTGCTTTGGGTGCCCAGGGGAGGGGGACAGCTGGGGATGGCTGGGGGTGGCATGGGGACAAGCCTGGCACGAAGCAGGGCTTTGGCTGTGGCTCCCGATATTCGGGGTCCTGCCAAGCTGCAGCTCCTGCTGTCACCCCAGACCTGTCCCCATGCTCACGTTGTCCTTTCTCAAGTCCCTTAACTGGGGAGTGCACATATTATTTAAACTCTGAAAGAAAACGCGAGAAGCCTGAACCCGCCCTCTCAGGTCAACAGAAACGCAGCTCGGCTTTTAATGATGTTCTTTAATAAAGTTAATTCCTTCAGCCGCGATGAGGGTAAGAGCGAAGCAGACGGGGAAGGCAGAGAGTTAAAATTGCTTAGCTGGTGTGAAGTGAGCTGTGAGGAACAGGTCCCAACAGGCCCCCACATAAGTAATTCTTTCTTCAGGCTTAATCTTCCATCTCAGTTTACAATTAAGCACATAATCCTTCTTGCTTTAATATTTTTACCTCACTCTGCGCCTTCTCTTTGTTCCACCAAAGCAGCAAAAAAGAGTAAGACAAGAGGTTCAGCTGCGTGTGGACCTTTGTGGGTCCCTCTTCTCTTCTGGAAGGAGGTCCACTTCTGGTGTCACGGTGGGGCTTGGGATGGGTTTAAATAGGTCCAGGTCCAGGATTAACCTCTCTGACCCTGTACGACAAACCAGCTAAACAAACGCATCCCAACAATTTTTGGTGAGACATCGTTTTGGAGACCACTAAGGAAATTGGGACTTCACTTTAGCTGCAGCTGTTAGAAATATGGTCCTCCTGGGGGTTTTAAATGCCTTTGAAAGGACTGGAGTTGAGCAGGAGAGTGCTGGAAACCAGACACTGTTAACCCGCGATCCAAAAACGAGCCGGTCGTTTATGGGTGAGCTGCAGGATGCGTCCCCCCGAGACTCCCCAAAATCCGTGTGTAGGATTTACTGGGGGCACTGGTTGTGCACCAAGTCACGTTGCTGCCGCGGCGGGGACGGCCCTGACGCCGTGAGCTCACTTTGTCTTTCAAAAGAGCAAAGTGAGGTGAACCAAGAGGCAGAACTTCGGCCACGTCAACTGGCCTGCACCTGCATATACATTAGATATAGCCCATATTCCTTCCATACTGCCTACTCCTTCCGACAATAGATTTATGTAACTATTTTACAACCAATATGGACAGAAGTTTAGAGAAGTACACATTTTTTTATCGACTGTAAAGTCATTAGACAAATCTATCACCTAAAATACGAGCACTGTGGAAAGAACTTGATACTCCTAAAGCCGCCTTTATAAAAGCTTTATTGGATTTTAATTTGTAGCACGGGCTATAAATTGTGCAAGCTGCAGTGCTCGTACCGTGTCCCTGACGTGGCGTACTTTGGGCTGCCCTTGAACCAATGACAGTGACGAAGATGCTCTTTTTAATAAAGTAACTAACTCCACGCGAGGTCTCCTTCAAACACTTCATTATGGTTGTATTAAGCTGTCTAGAGACACCTGCCACAGCCAATTGCCTTTGCTTTTAGTGTGGAGAGGGTAGATGAGCTCTATTAGGGATGGTCAGATTGCAGATCTTGCGGAATATTTTTTGAGGGTTGACACCTTTCCTGCCTGCAGTTAAAAATGTCCTGTCTCTAGAGCTAATACAGGGCTCCCGACTCATGCCTTAGCGCGGTCCTTAAATCCTTTCACTTTAACCGGCACGGGTATATGACATATTGAAAAATTCCTGCATGTGTTGGCTAGTTGTTAGGTGCTAAATTCATTCTAGCAAAGCGTTTAAGCTGGGGCTTAACTCTCTTCCTGTTTATCAGCATACCTCTGGCCGGATGATTGTTTTTAATAGCAACAACATTGGGCACAAAGGGAGGGATTTTCAATAGGCTCAATTAGAAATCCATCTAGATGCATTTCAGGTGTCTAAATATTTTGAAAATACCTGTCTTGGAGCAGTACTTTAATGCCATGGGTGGTCAGCAAGGTTGAAGCAAGCTGTAAAGGGCTCTGCTCAAGGCACCGATGGATGGTGCATGTGGGTACTTCATGGAGGCTCTACCCTTGACGCAGGTACATGGGCAGATAACTTGTTTTTCCAAAGTATTCTCACTGGCTGCCCTGGGCAGGACTCAGCGGAGTAAAATTAGCACGTAGGTATTTGCAGGACTAGGTCTCTTGAAGACAAGCAAATGGTGTCCCTCAGGGCTCAGTTTTGGGGCCAGTTCTGTTTAATACCTTTATCAATGATGTGGATGAGGGGATTGAGTGCGCCCTCAGTAAGTTCGCAGACGACACCAAACTAGGTGGGAGTGTTGATCTGCTGGAGGGTAGGAAGGTTCTACAGAGGCTGGTTCTACAGGTCTGGACAGGCTGGAT
>VWZL01003265.1:55562-106795 GCA_013396915.1 Stercorarius parasiticus
TTTTTTTGTGTGTGTGTATGGTTGGACTCCATGACCTCAAAGGTCCTTTCCAACCATGAAGATTCTATGATTCTATGAAATATATGTTTTAAAATCAGAGGAAAACACTAAATTTCCACGTGGAGATTTTAGAACGATCTCGTAACGCCTTGTCACGCTCCATGAACTGCTCGTGCCCGCTGCCAGTGACGTGGCGAGTGAATAGCCCGCATCACATACCATCTTTATTTTAACGTGTACGGTCCATCTTCTCCCATCCTTACTGGTGCTCCAGTGTTTTCATGATGTCGTTTAGGGACTTGGGAAGTGTTGTCCTGCAGCACAAATGGTACAACTCCGTTTGTCCAGGGCTTTTTTTTCCTCTAAAACTGTGCTCAGGATAAAAAAAAGTCCTGAAAAGTGTGAACGTACCCCTCTTGAAAAAAATACAGTAATAAGCCCATGGGAAGTGTCTTGCTGACTCCAGTTATTTAGTAGTTGAAGCCTTAAAGACTTCAATATTTGTGAAAACTATGGCAATCTTTATACACTGAACAAGAAATAGCTGCAGGTCTTGTTCAGACAACCCAACTGTAGAGCTTATTTGCGTCTGAGTAGAGCCAGGAGTAGGTGCCCCTTGGGCTGCATCACTTGGGGGTTCATGAAGGTGACTTGGAGCCAAGGAAAGAGCAGCACCAGGTTTTTAAAATACGGGATGGTCGTGGACTCCTGAAGCCAGTAAATAAAACACCATGAGAATCTCTCATCATGATAGATAGCCATCGCTAACGGCAAAAGCCCCAGCTCCACCCATCTGTCCTTCTTCATGGACCGTGATGGAGGAAGGTGAACTGACACTTCTTTGGGATTTGTTTCCTGGGTCTGGAAGTCGTCATGGCCTAATTACAGTCACTGGAAATAAAGTAAAGCTTCAGAGGAAACGTGCCATTCCCAGGAACATTGTTTGATGGCTCATATCTGACGCACGGTAGGTGGCCTCGTGCATCCCCCAGCACCAGCTACGGACTCCATGGGTGTGAAAACTGACAGAATTTTTGAAATTTAGATTTTTCTCGGAATTTTCTTTAATAAGATTCATGTTTATGGTTATGAGAATGGATCTTTGTAAGCACACAAACTCAGGCTTAAAGAGCTGGGAGATATAAACTTGTAGCAATTTCAGTTTGCCCCATGATTAATGGTTTTAGATCATTTATTTTGCAATAGGTGGTTTGATTTTGGAACTGCTCCAGCCACTGCTGGTCCTGATGTGGATCCTGGCACGCAGCACTGTGAGGGATACACCCCATGCTTCAACGATCCTGATTTCCCAAAGCTGGGGGAAGTCATAAATGACTTTCCCTGGGAAGAAAGCATAAACAAAAAGAGTAAATAAATCTCGGCTGTTCTTTAAGAGGAATCTACAGGCTTGCCAAAATGTGCCTCAAGAACCAGGGAAGGGCACGACATTGTCTGCTTGTGAAGCAAAGGCCGTAATTAGAAATTAAAAATTGCTTTTCAAAACATGAAAAGGAATTGGAAATAGCAGCCATTTTAATGAGAAGGTAATACCTGTGGAGATGGATAAGGAAAGTTTTCATCAGGGGGGAAAAAAACCCGCTGGGATGGCAAAAGACAATAAGAAGTTTCTATGGGAAGAAATCCCGGACCCAGCAAAGGTGACGAGGGGATTATTAATATGGTGATGAACATGAGGACCTTCCAGGAATTCCTTTGTGCTGCATTTTGAAAGAACTGGGGTGATTTCTTGCATTGTTTGAGGATGGCAGGGAAATTTCCAACCTGTTAGCAACCATGGAGGATATTCAACACCAACGAGCAGGGATGAACGTGTCTGAACCTGCAAGGCTGGGTGATTTGTCCTGGACAGGAGAGATGGTTTGGTGACTACCCGCTGGTGTCCCTTGGATGGACATCCCCGGAGGAGATGGGGGGTGTTGCCGTGATGGAGCGGGAGATGAAGGCAGGGCAGGCAGGAGGCTCTGGGTGAGCCAGCAATGTGCCCTTGTGGCCGAGAAGGCCAGTGGTCTCCTGGGGGGCATTAAAAAGAGCTTGGCCAGCAGGTGGAGGGAGGTCATCCTCCCCCTCTGCTCTGCCCTGGGGAGGCCACAGCTGGAGCACTGGGTCCAGTTCTGGGCTCCCCAGGTCAAAAAGGACAGGCAACTGCTGGAAAGGGTCCAGCGGAGGCTACGAAGATGATCAAGGGACTGGAGCACCTCTCCGGTGAGGAAAGGCTGAGAGCCCTGGGGCTGTTCAGCCTGGAGAAGAGCAGACTGAGAGGGGACCTCATCGATGCTCAGCAATAGCTAAAGGGCGGGTGGCAAGAGGATGGGGCCAGACTCTTCTCAGTGGTGCCCTGTGACAGGACAAGGGGCAACGGGCACAAACTGGACATGAGGAACAACTTCTTTCCTTTGAGGGTGGCAGAGCCCTGGCACAGGCTGCCCAGAGAGGCTGTGGAGTCTCCTTCTCTGGAGACATTCCAAACCTGCCTGGCTGCGTTCCTGTGCAACCTGCTCTGGGTGACCCTGCTCTGGCAGGGGGTTGGACTGGATGATCTCCAGAGGGCCCTTCCAACCCCTGCCAGTCTGGGATTCTGTGAGCATGCGTTGGGCTGCCTGACAATTTCTGGGTGAAAGCATGGAAAAGGTGACACCAGATGCGATAGATAAAGCACGGGAGTGTAATTAATGCCAGTCAAAATGATTTTATGGAAAATAGATCTTGTCAAAGGAATGTGATTTCATTCTTTGATGAGATAACACATTTAGTTGATAAAAGTGACTGTGTTGAGGTAATAGACTCTGCTAAAGCGGTTAGTGCAGCGCAGGCTGACACTCTGATTAACATTTATCGTGGTAAGCTATCAATAACGAGCACATTAAATGGATGGAGGGCTGGCTAACTGACAGGTCTCCGAGAGGGGCTGTCAGGAGGAAATCAGCAGCAAATGGTGACATTTCCAGTGGGATTCCTCTGCCGAAATCGGTGCTGCTGGCACCCGTGCATGGTGTAAGGGGCGGCGCGACGGTTTTTGACCACATCCCCATCGCTGCCCCACGAAAGCCCGTTTCTGTAGTTTTATATTATTCATGCAATGTAATTACCAAGTGGGCGAAAGGAGGGAGAACATCCCGATTTTGCTGGCTCCTTCGCCACCACCTGAAGAAAACCGACAGAAGATCACCGGCGAGGGGATTTTATTCAGGTTTAGAACTTCAGGCGCGAAAATGAGAGCAGAGCTCGGAAGGGATGTTTAATTGGTAACTTTTTTTAAGCACCTACTTCTCGGCATCCTTCATGGGCGATGTTCTGTAAGTCTCCCGAAGACTGAACTGATGAAAGAAACTGGAGCAAGAGCGTATCAAGGACAAAGCCAGAATCCAGATTTTAATGAAGCAAACATAACCTTTTACTGAGGCAAACTCACCCTGAGTTCGTCACAAACCTGATTAAAGCCTACACAGCTATTCAGTGCGGTGTTTAATTATAGCAGAGCCCGTGAACCCCCTCGGAGTTAAGGATTTTCGGGATTTCTAATAAAACTTCCTTTTCCTTCCTAGATTTTTGGAGGCTTATAACTTAGTTATAATGAAATAAATACGCTTCGGGCTGGAGCTCGCTGATGCAAAACGATAACATGGCCGGTGCCCACCTGAGAGTGAATAATTTTGGGCGGGGGGTGTGTCTGAACAACATCCCCGCAGCTCTTTTTATTTTCCTCGATGTTTTGGTTTGGTTTTTTTTTTAATATAGGAGACACGCAGGATCATTTTCTTATTCGTAAAACTCTTCCAATCTCCTTTCCGCTACCTGACCCCAAAGAACAGCGAACATCGGAGAAGTTTAGAGGTTCACACCTGGGAAGCCACGTTCTCAAGCCCTTTTTGTTGCGAGAAATGGGATAGGGGTATAAATTCTTCTTGTCTTTTCAGCTGGGAATGTGAACATTTGAAGAAAACCAGGGAAAACCTCTTGCTCCCAGGCAGGGAACCTTTTAAAGCCTTTTTCCTGGCTCACCCTTGGCCTTAGGGGCAGGCAGGAGAAGGCAGCGGTTTTGGGAGGAGGCAGGAAGAACCGTAACAAAACTATTAAAAATATTGCATCTATGACTTTCCCCATTTCTCCTGAGCTGGAGTCGCAGGATCGGGACCTTAATTCTACCCGCTCCAAGTTTATTGGAATAAGGTCAAGACAGCCGCTTTTTAATTAAAAAGGGCTTGTGCATTTTCGCTTGGGCATTATTTATTTGTTAAATGAGTTTGCTGTGATTAACGTGCACAGGGGGAGAGGGGGGCAAAGCGCTCTCTTTGCTCTCGGATCCAATAAATCTTATGCAAAAATACATTGATTGCCTCTGCCGGCGAGTTGCAGACCGCCGTTATTGCAGTGAGAACGGGTGTCATTGTGCACTTCAAGCATCGTCTCCTTGCTCGCTCAGCAGACTTGGCCAAACTATGGCTGCTACGGGGCCTTCCTCCCTTAATATACTGATTTTATTATGGATGTGCGAAGTTAGTAAGCATTTTCCCCCTTGAATCCCTGCGAGAGAATCAAAGCAAACCATTAAAACGCAGAAGTTTGATTTTTCTCTTGTTGCTGCGCTCAATTTGCAACAGGATGTAATAATAATAATAACAACAATAATATCAATAACAACAACAACAACAACAATAATAATAATAATAACAATAAAAATAAATATTCGAGGGAAAAAGGCAAATCTTTCCTACCTAGTGAGGAGGTGAAAGGACCAAATGTCCTGTTCCCGTGCCAGGACCAAGACCTGGGAAGCTGCAACTGGGAAGGGCTGGGAACAACAGTCACATTTCGTCCCAAATTAATAAGGGGAAGGAATTTCTCCTGTTTTAAGCGACAAAAGGCTGTAAAAGAGTTGGTGAGAATTTGAAGAGGTGGTCAAGGTAATTTGTTAGTTCCAGGGAACAGTGAAATAAACCCTAGCGGTCCTGCTAGGGGGTGAGCAGCGCTCCCAACGCCGCCTTTTATCCAAAACGCTTTGTGTTGTAGGATTTTTCACTCACCAACAGATTCGGGATAGGGGGTTGGGGGGCGGCGCGGAAAAAAGCAGCAGCCCTTAGCATATTTTTTACAGCTGTAAGCACAGAAGCGAAAAGGATCAAAAGAAATAATTTATCATCTCCCTGCACGCTTACAAAAATAAATGCACTTTCAAGTGGCAGAGACTTTTCCCAAGTTTCCCTGCATCGCAGACTATTTATAAAGGCTCAGCGCTACTTACTCGCTGTGGAGGTTTGAATTTTGCACTCCAACAGCAGCTTCTAGCTGTGGATCTCCGAAAGCTTATGTAAATAGCAATGGCTGATGGTTCCCATTGCTGCTGCCGAGAATTAGCTCCCTTTTAGATAGCATGAGACGGGTATAGAAATACGACGTAGCTTACTGCGAGTCATGTCTGGATGCTCCTATAAATAGCCTTTATGCGACGCTGTCTGCTGGCTCGGATGTGACGGGGGCCTAAAAATACCTGCCCCGGACTGATTTGACAGCCTGGAAATTTGCTGGTGGGAACCAGGGTTTGGGCAATCGGCCACCGAGGGACTCCCGCGTGGCAGATCTCACGCGCGTTTGTTCACGGATTGCTTTGAAAAGCCACCCCAGCGTATTTCTCCCTTTGAAAGAGGTCAGACGTGGCGAAATGCGTGACACACACTGCTTGCAAATAGTTGTGTGTCCCCAGTGTGGTGGGTACCGCGGCCTGGCATCGCGTCTCGCACTGGAGCATCCTTGCTCCATGGGCCAGACAGACGGCGGTGTGAGAGCGAGCCTCCTAATTGTCTTCAGATGATATAATTAAATGGTTCTAAACGCATCCAGGGTGTTAGTTTCTGGGTGGCGGTCACGTTTCAGTGCAGAGAGGAACTAATTTGACTTCGTTAGAGAGAACTAAGAGAGCAAATCTCCACCTCTTGCGACGTTGGGTGTGTGGAGGTTGAGGGGATCTCTACGTGACACGGCACAAACCATATTCAGCTTCCACGAGGCCACCTCGGGACAGCAGAGGCAAGCTTCAAGGAGACAGACTGCACAGATATCTAATCTTTAGCAATTAAATGGATATTTAGGAATTCTGTGGCGGATTACTTCTTCTAATCTTGCCAAGATGAGAAGATAACACCTAAGCCTTAGGTCTGGAATTCCCGGCTATAAACTGGAGAAGTGTTACAGCGGCGTGCAAGGCGTTGGGGATGGGTACCATGAGGCTGCCCATTGCCCAAAGGAGGTTTGAACCTGCTACGTTATTTAGGCAGCTGTGAGCTAAGAGCCTTTATTCCAGTGCATCACTGGGGAAAGGCAGAAAGCAAAGCCCACATCATGTCGTGGACACACTCGGGTCCACCATAACACAGAATTAAGCCTGGAAAAGGCGTCACGGCCTTGACCTGGAAAAGGAAAATTGCTTTGTGGAAAGTCTCTCTTTGGAAATTCTCTCCTTGGACACTCCCACCCACAGCAAGTTTGGTTTTGAAAGATCAACCTCAAAGCTTTTCTTGGCTTTCAGCAGAAAAGGATCTGAGGGATCAAATGTTCGTGGAAGAACGTTCTCCGGCTGAAATGTTTCTTATTTTTTAAATTTTTTTTTTTTTAAATTTGAAGCCTTGGAAATTCCTAAGGAGGTGCTATGAAAATTTCAGCCAGCAACAGGCTGGAATAACCACCCCGAGCAGCTCCTGAACAGCCTGGCAGGACGCCTGTCCTCCCAGGACAGATGAATCAGTCTGAAATAACACAAGTAGGCCCTGGGGAGACCTTATTGTGGCCTTCCAGTACTCAAAGGGGGCTTAGAAGAAAGACGAGAACAAATATTTTAGCAGGGCCTGTTGCCATAGGACAAAGGGTAATAGTTGTAAACTAAAAGAGGGGAGATTCAGACTAGACAGAAGGAAGAAATTGTTCACGCAGAGGGTGGTGAGCCCCTGGCCCAGGTTGCCCAGAGAGGTGGGAGATGCCCCATCCCTGGAAACATTCCAGGCCAGGTTGGACGGGGCTCTGAGCAACGTGGTCTAGTTGAAGATGTCCCTGGTCATGGCAGGGGGGTTGGACTAGATGGCCTTTAAAGGTCCCTTCCAACCCAAACCATTTTGTGATTCTAAGTAGTTGTGTTTACACCCACCGAGAGCTCTGCATTTACTGGGGGTTGATGGGCAGCCGTTCCCTGGCTTCTTGTGCTCTTCCCGAGGCAGCCCGTGGTCCCTGATCACCTTGGCCAGGCAGCAGCAGGTCCCTGGCAGGCATGGCCGCACCGTTGCAGCCACCAGCTCCGCTCCCGCTGTGAGGGCTGGGGCTCATCACCCAACGTGCCATGTAATCAGACTCACTGGCAAGTGCTATCAAACAGTAATTATTGCAATTTGCATAAATATAGGTGAGCTCATCGGCAGCAGCTGCTCCCTCCAAGCCTGGGCGCAGCGTGCATGCGTCTGCGCCGAACGGCAATTTTTGGGGGGGAGAACAAGGGGAAAAGGGGGTGGAGGAGGGTGTTGTGGGGTTGGGTGTCATCAACCTTTATTTGCCCAGGGAGATGCCCTGCACCTTGTCCCTCCAAGAGGTCCCTTTGGGGATGAATTGCTGAGCAATGGAAAAGGATGTCTCCAACCCCTCCAACCTACACGGGGACATTTTGGGTTTCTTCGCCTCTGCCTTCTCCTGGGGTTACTCACCCCCATCCAGATGTGTCGCAACCAGCCGGTGAAATCCGTACAGTGTCAAGATGGGAATTTAATAAACCAGGAGCAATTAATTGCCCACCCAACCCTTAACAGGCTTTTAAATCCACACCTTTATTTGGTTCTAACCCCATTTGAGTACGCTCTTGGTTTTAGCCCCTGGTTGGGGCGTTGCTCGGGGACGATGCTGAGGCTCTTGAGCAGAGACAGGGAAGATTTTTCTGTCTTCTTGCTGTAACTGGGAGCTTTTTCTTTTGCTGCACAGAAATCTGTTATTGGCTGCCAGTGACAGCAGAACCAAAGGTTATAGATGCGTGCAATTCTTTGTTTTATTTGATTTGGAAAAGGAGAAGAGGGAGGTTTACAAAAAATATATAAAAGGGGTAGTTTAAGTTTTCAAATGAAAAGAAAGGGAACTAGCAATTCATCGAGTTTTGACAGAGCACTCCATCATCTGCTCCTCTTCCAGGAACAAAAGTGAATTTGCAAAAAAAAAAAAATAAATACAAAGGGAGGTACAAAGTTTTTCCAAAGGGAAACATTTCTCTATTGTTTTAACAAATGTGAAGAATGAGTGCAAACACACACAGACGTCCCCGCTGCCCTTCCTCTGAGCCGTGGCTTTTCCTCTCCCTCTTCCCAAACGAACGCGAGGGCACGGACACGTGCGCGCCCCCTCCTCCCCGTCCTCCACCCCACCAGCTGTTGGTACCTAACAGTCACTTCTCCTTTCGAAATAATTACTGTCTGTAGGGGGTTTGGAGAGGGCTGAGGTTACGCTGCACATAATAATGAAGGGGAGAAAGGCAGTCGGTGGTGAAATCCTGGTGGCACCACGCATTTGTTGTATTACAAAATGATAATATTCCATATACGCCCTTGATTCAGTATGTTTTAAGTGTCTTCTGGGTGCATAAATACCCTGACTACATTAGAAAAGTAGCAAGAAGGTTTTGATAGGTTGGGTTTTTCAAAAAAAAAAAAACCCCGAGAATAACGGTTTTTGCTTTGGCCCAATTTCTTCTTGCTCTTTCTTCCGCACCAAGATGCAGCTGGAGGACAGCGTGTTGCACGTAGGCCCTTACCAAGAAGCCTACGGGAGAAATGTTATCAAAATATTGGGTGGAGATGGCGCTCAAAGTTTTTCTTGTATTCAAGAAAGCTCTGCTGACAGCCGAGCCCAAGGCTTGGCAGCTGAAGAGGTTGCAATGTGGCGTGTAACCCGCGCGTCGTGCTGATGGATTAAAACTGATGGTCGATCGCATTCACGGGGTTGGAAATTGCATCTCAGCGATCGTCATGACCATCCGTCTGTTCTCTAACGAGCTCAGCCTCGTTGCTCCGTGCTGGGCACGTGCTTTCTGGAAAGCTCCCCGACTTCTGCAACCGCCGTGGGGCAGCGCTCAGGCTGACACCCCCAAACTGGTGCTAAAATCAGCTAATTCTTGCTTTTCTAAGAGAGGCTCGTGTTAGATTAATTTTGCAACCGACCCGGATCTCGTTTTCGAGCAAAAGCTTTGTATTTCCCCCCCCCGTTGACGAGAAATTCGCGACTCTGTGGAGTTTTGGCATGGCAGAAGGTGAAGGCTCTCAGGGTTTTTTGCTCTGTTTTCCTTTGAGCTGCTGGGTTGTCTCCAAGCCGACGTCGGGAAGTGGAGGTTGGGCTGTGGGAAAAGCAGGGCTGAGGCACCCTGGAGGATTTGTGCTTGGAGGCCCTGATAAGCAAAAGCACAGAATATTGCTCAGCTCAGCTCGCTGGGACAGTTAGAGCTTAAAACCGCTCCGTGAGCTGTGCGCTGGGCATCAGAAATAAAAATCCTTATGAGACTCACAGGAAGGCTTGGTCTCTCTCCAGGCTATAGATACACAAATGTTTAGAAGCGAATGGGAAAAACTGCCGATTTTTCATAGCCTGTAACTAGGATATCCGTTCATTCCTGAAAAAACATCCCAACTTACACAGCAATATAATATCCATTAATAGCTGCGCGCTCATTTAGCCGCCAGCGTCTCTCTGTTGCCTGGTCCTCTGCCCTCCCTCCCAGCCCTCCTCCAGATGGAAAAACTCCAGGGCGTACAAAACATTTACAAACTATTCAGAAGCGCAAAATAATGAAGCACCTCTTTTTAATGCTTTAGGGTGTTCCCGGAGTCAGTAAAAAAAATCCTGATCCCCATAAGCAAAAGTGGTCCTGCAGCGGCTCCTATCACTAAAAGGCAAAGAGAGCAGAAGTGACCGCGGCCTGGGACGCCGCTGTGCGTTTCACAACGTATATTTTCATGCATAACAGTAATAGCAGTTGTCATATTTTATTTATTCCGATAGCACAAGGTCCCCGTTAACTTTGGGACCTGCGGGGAGTTAAGTTACCCTTGTGCAGAAGGCACTGAGGTGGTGTAGTTTGCTCCACGTCCATTTAAATGAATAAAAAAAACCCAAAAGGCATGAATGAATAAAAGCATAAATGAATAAAAAGAAAAACGGTAGAGGAAATGCTACCATTAAATTTAGCACCGTAGGCTGGCTGCTCGCCTGAGCCCACCCAAAGCACCCAGCTCCGCAGGGAGGGAGGGGAAGAAGCACCGGGGAGGTGGAAGAGGGATCCGACAAACTGCGCAACTCGTGGGAAAAGGGCCCAAAAATATACATAATGGGCCAAATTCCTGCTTCCCACGGACATCTTCCTAAAAGCCCGGCAGCAGCTGCTGGCGGTGGAGACGGGATGCTTTGAATGAACCCAACTCGGAGGTGGATAAACCTGATATAAAATAACCAAGTGCTCTGTCAGCTGGAGCGAGCCTGGATCCGAGCGCGGAGCTCGGCTGCGTTCGCACGGGGAGGGGTTGTGTGGTCCCACTTCTCCCCACAAAGGGCAGGACCCCTCACCAAGTAAAATTCGGGATCACCGCAAATGTAAATACGCGCTTTCGCAAGCCGTAATGGATTAAAAATGCTTATGGAGCTTTTATGAAGGAAAAATCACTATAATCATCACAAAAATCCCTACCTTACAGATGTACTTAATGGAAATGTACTATACGCACAGGGAATGTTTACTTACTTTTTTGCTTAAAACTGCTTGTGTGATGCAGAAATATTTAATGGAAAGGTATATTATACACAGAATTCATTTGCCGCTTCACTTAAATAACTCCTTCCATAGAGCAGCAATTCTTAATGGAAATGTGCTGGAAAGTTGTTTATTATAAAAGGTAATGTTTTAATGTTGTTTTCCCCAAATGCTATGTGACCACCACCGTTTAATAGACCTTTTTCCGCAGAGGTCTTTGTGGTAGGAGGCGTATCCTCAAAGTAATTTATCGGTGACCACCCGGGAGGCCAGCGTTCACCCTGGGAGTCGTGGCTCAGCAGTGCCGAAGTGACAAAAAGTGACAAAAAGGAGTGAAAAGCCCATTTTTACGAGGGCGAAGCATCACTTTGCTTTACGTTGCTCTTCCCTTTGCCCCAGTGCAACGCCAAATTTCAGCTTCAGTGCTCGGGGGAGGAAACCGGGCAGCATCAAGGGCAAAAAGCCCCGTGTTTGATGGGAGAGACGGAGACCGACTGGAGGAAAAGCTTGGAAATTGGGCAGCGGCTTGACTTGTGTTTCACAGCCACAGGACTCCTGACGAGGTAAAGCTCCTCTCGACGCCCGCTCCGAAGACGATTCCCATTTCCCCAGCAAACATAAGGAAAACGAAACCATTTGGAGCGACGTGAGCGTGTGTGACAAATCCCAGCACAGCGGCTCTAATTGATTTAACTTGGGGCTGGGGATTGAGTTACTTGAAAGGAATTGGAAAAGCTGCTTGGGGTTGGTTTTTTTGTTTTTTCCATCCATAACCACTAGCTTAAATACACAGCACATGTAACGAAACACTTGGGCGAGCACTTGGTAGAGCGATTTAGACCACGCTCGGTAAAATAAAGAAGCTAAATTAAAAGTAGTCATACTTAGCAACAAACCCATGTATTACGCTGCTAATACTCTTCGGACAGGGTGCAATTTTTTAGAGGTGAGGAAGACGTTAATAAGTGTGATACAAACACGCGATCATTGCTTTTTGGCGGATAATTGAGTGCAACAACGCTTTCCTGTCTAATTTTGATGGAGCTCCATTTGTCTTTTCTCCAGCTCCCGAGCGTTTTCCACGCTTTGGATGATGTTATTTCCATCGGTCTCAGCGTAATCCAAACCCTTGTTTACTACAGGGACAGGTGTCTGCCTCCGTATAAGACACGGTGGTTTTGGGCGTGCATCTTGTCCCTCGTCCCTCCTTGCCCAGCAGCCCCCGGACATCGGGCAGGAGAAGCCATGAACTGCTTTTTCCAGCCTGAAAGCTGGTGGGAAAGGAGCCCGGTCACGTTGCTGCAGCAATAACCCCACGTGTCCCTTGAGTTCCAGCATCTGCATCCCCACGAACCTCACCACTTGCATTTTGGAGCTAGAGACGTATGCACGAAAGGATCAGCACATGTCCCACCGGCTCTGAAATAAAGAGGAAGAACTCAAAATGCGCAATTAAAAAAAGTAAAAAAAGCTCTCATACGCTTTTTAATTTTTTTTTAATGCATCAAAATTCTCACAGCAAAAATTCTCTGCGCAAAATCGGCTCCAGGGATGGAGAACACCACCTGTTTTAGGGAAGTGGTGTTTAACGAGGGTGATCTGACATCGGGCTTTGGAACTGGGGGCCTGCTTGGCCACCAGGTTGACTTCGTTGCTTCTAACGAGCTGATCCTCCTCTGCCCTGGCGGAATGAGGGCAGGGCCAAACTCAATACACATGGGCTTAATTAAGTCAGTTTATTTAATGAGAGTGGGGAGGCAGCTAGACCTTTTTGTGCTCTGGAAGGCTGTGGTGGTTTGGTTTCTTCCCCAGGTTAGCGAGGAACTGGTTGGTGAGGAGCTGCTTCTTGGTTGCAAGGTAAGAATGAAGAGCTTCATAGAGGCTGTGGTTGCTCTGCATCTTTCTCCTGCTTCTTCTCTTACGTTCTCACCGTAGGAGGAGGATTAACAACCTGAGTCTAAACTAGTATCTCTGTTTCAGGCAGAGAGCGATTGGGCTAACTGGCTTTAGTGGAATTGTCCTCGTTTTATGCAAGTGCAAATATGGTTATAACAGATGTTTATTGTCTTCCCCCCCCTTTTAATGCAGTGTCTTCTGACTTGAATGAATGTGTGAGAGGGGAGTCAGCCCATGGTCCTGGTTACTGAAGCATTGCAGGTTCCTACTGGAAACTTAGTAGCCCGGGCAAAAAAAAAAAAATCCATTTGCTCATCCTTCCTGTAAAGGTGATTGATAGTGAAAGTAACGATATAAAAATCTAATGCTATTTTACATGATGTGTCAAAAAAAAACTATTCACCTGGGCAAACTGCTGCACAGGAGCAAGGTCCTCACTGGTTGTTACCTGGTGTAGCTTTGTGTAGGAGCAGAGGATCTGGCCCCCATAAACTAGCACAAGTAATTTTCCAGTATTTTTCAAAATACCCTTTCTGTTCGGTGCATGGGAAGTTTATCTTTTTCCCCGATAAGCGCAGAACTGCGGAGTATCTCTGAAAGCTTTCCAACCTTGAGTGGAAGTATGGAAAAGATAAATAGCTGCTGAGTAATTGTGTGGCAGAAGGTAATTGCAAGAAGAGCTTGGAGGAAAAGAGCTGCAGAAAACAGCAGGGCTGGAGGGGACAATGGTGGCCCAGGAGCCCGTTGGAGCTCAGCTCCAGCGCTTTCCAGGAAATGGGGGAGAAGAAGGTGCCCCAGAGGTGGTGAGCAAATGTAGTAGTGAGTGATATGAGTGGGAATAATAATATTTGGGTTTTATGGTGAGGGGGGATTGTAACAGGCTGATGGGCAGCACTTCACTAGCATCCCAAGCAGCAACCTGCAAATGGTGGGGTCTACAGATTGCCCCAATGGAGAAGGCAGCTCCAAGGTCCTGGGAACAAAACTAAGCGGAACCCAGAGCAGCGTGGAAGCCATGTGTTTAAAATTTGCCTCTTTATAAATACTGATTTGTGATGCGACTAGTAAGAGGGACTGGGCATGTTCGCGTCTGAAAAGAAACTCAGTGTGGTTGGTGAGGTGGGTTGTGTGGTAAGGGAGTAGTCAATGCAGTGACAAAACCGGTTCTTGGGGACTGGATGGGGAGTAAGGATATTTTGAGACACGGTTTTCTGCTATAGTGTTACAGGCTGTTCAAAAATTGTGGCATGTCAGAAGGGTTTTTTTGAACAGAAAACTAGGATGGGTTTTAGTAGCCCCAGGATGGGGTAACTGGTACAGATCCACGGATCAGCTGTGGGGCAGGCGGGCTGGGTGAACTCCCTGAGTCTCTACCCGAAATGGAGGCATTTAATCTGAGTTTTCTCATGCCACTTAAACCTGGGAACGCTTTCTGGATTTTCAGGCCCACAGTTACAAAGCTTCCTTAGAGATCTTGAAAAACGATGCTCTCCTAATGTGGAAACTGTGTCCTGAACTCTGGATAATTGCATATCGACGCCGTTTCAATAGACAAAGAGGTGACGACTGGTTAGAAATCTATCAGCTCAAGTGGTCAGGTTCTATCAACGCTTCCTTTGTGCAGGGAAGAAAATGGCATTGTCCACTGATGCATAATCTTGGGACTGTTGAAGGTTGAGTTACCCAAAGCTTTAAATCACTGTGGATGTAAGTGAATAGGAATGAAATGAGAAGCACTGGGGAGGGGGAACTGAACTGAGGAAGAGCATCCTATTGAGTCCTCCCAAAATCTTGAGCTTAATGGCAAACCTATGAAAACATTGTCATAGATGCACGCAAAAGAGGGGAAAATGGGATAAATGGTAATGAATGTGGGAATAGGTTCAGATCTCTCTCTGGCATGTAAGAGAATGTAAAGGGGATTGATGGAATATGTGGGAAAGATTACGACACCTGTGAAATAACTGAGCTATGTGGGGTCTGAGCCTGTGGCTCCATGTGGACACTGTAGAGTGACTGGGAAGAGGGGTGATGGGGGTGCTGTGGTTGCTCCTGGTCTGTACCTGGATTGTAGTGGAAAGGGGGTGGAAAATGGTGGAGACGATTCGGATCAAGTCATAGATTTGTGTAGCACAGGAGAGCGTCCCTGAGTTATTCTACGCCGTGGAGATAACATATGAAATCTGTAGTTCAAAGAAAAGACAAACCCTTTTGCTAGAGGGCATCAACTGATCACCAGTTGCATTCTGGTTAGGGAGAGCTGCCCCTACATGCAGGTGTTTGATGTTGGTCCATTTGGCTGGTTTTGCTCATTTAAAGAGAGGCAACAGTCACTGGAGAGACTTCAGCTTGATGGGCTAACCTCCACTTCCCCCTTTTCTCCTGTTTACATCTTGTTCTCTCAGCAGCTGAATGTCTCTGACTTGCTTCCAGAGTAACACAAAAGCCAAAGCAGATTGTTCAGTTGATTACAGCTGGATCTCAAACGCTTGGATGATAACAAAATTCATGAAACATCCGAGAAGCTTCATAGTTTAGGTTTTTCCTGAAGGAAATAGTCAAATTGATATTGAGGAAACTACTTGTAACCGCCCCCCCCCAGCTTCTGTCCACTTTAATCCTTGAGCAAGTATTTAGAGCCAGGCTGAAAGCCCCTTGCCCCAGGGGAAGGGGCAGAGAGACCTTTTAATGGCAGTGTCAACCCAACCTTATCTACAGCAGCTTGAATGTGCTGCTCTAACATGACATACAAGCAGAGTGAAATGTCAATACAGCCGGTGTAATGCACGAGTGGTTTCTGACATAAGAAAGGAGGATGGTTGATCTTTAGCCATTTTTTTTTTTTGTATGAAAGACTTCTGCTTGGCACTTGACAGCTCCTTGCAGCATCTTCCATCATCCCCTCTTGAGGTCTTGCTGGTGTTTCTGTATGCTGTGGAGACAGCTCGGCTGTTCTGGTTAAGTTGGTTATGACCGTACCGCGTGGGAATAGGACTCCAGAATCTTGCCCAGAAGAGTTTATCCTGAGTCCAGTTCTGGGGCTCCCCCATTCAAGAAGGCCAGGGAATTCCTGGAGAGGGGACAGCAAAGGGCTACCAAGACGATTAGGGGATTGGAACATCTCTCCTATGAAGAAAGGCTGAGGGATTTGGGTCTTTTCAGCCTGGAAAAAAGACAACTGAGGGGGGATCTTATCAATGCTTATTAACACTNATTCTGTGAAATGTGTGGCCTTGTGGCAGGGTCACTAGTTTTTTTTTGTGTGAGCATCTGTTATCCAGACCACCTACACTTTGGGCAGCCTTAAAGCTTCTTTCTTGGGCCCTGATCTTGCTTGTGCCAAGCATGGCTGGGATTTCTAAGCTAATTAATCTCAGCCTGAGTTCATTTTGCCAATCCAGAAAATGTTAATGCTTGGAGCCTGTTCTCAAGTGATCTTCAAGTGGTTTCTGAGATCAGGCAGCTCAGAGGAGCGTGTTGTAGGTCTGGTGGCTTTTCTCCTTGGGGAAGGAGAGAAATAAGACTGCATGCCAAAATTCAAGGTTGTCTTTTAATTCTTCTCCAGTCCCCAGCGTACGTGGATGAATGTGAAAAGGGAAAGGGGCCTAAAGAAGGGAAGTTTTATGGCATTAACTTCCTATGGGAGAAGGACGTCTGCAGGTTGAAAGAGCTGGAGACCCCAGGGCAGGTCAAGGATCAGTACATGGGGCAACAGGTCTACAGATGAAAAATTATTTCTGGGTCATCTCTGCAAAACTTCTTGTATTTAGGTGGTTCTGTTGCTGTTCTGGGAGCTGCTGGTCCTTATCTGCCATATGCTCTTTGTGGCAAGCTGGTGGAAATCTGAGTCTGAACGCTAGTTTTGTCTCCTGTTTCTAGTAACCTAGTGCCTCCACCAGAGCAGATGCAATCTGCTCAAATATAAAAATGATCTCTTTTGAAAAACCATGTAGACAGGCTTGAAATAGCTGTGCTATTTGTGCTGTGAAAGAATAAATTCATTCTTGAGCTGAAATAAAAACGCCTTGAAATAGTTGCGAGCGGAGCTGTGGCAGAGGTGGATCGAGGCGGCAGCTCTGACCAGGGGAGGTGGCAGCTGGGGAGGAAGATGGTGCGGTTTGGTGATGAGAGGTGTTCCGAAACGGAGAAAGGGGGTGAGAATTGCATATCTTGTGTCCACTGCTCTTCCCACAGCAACCCGTTGGCTGTGTGAAGCTGAGTCCTGTACTGGGGTGTGTGTGGGTTTGGTTGCCTCCTCCTTAACCAAGATCTTCTGTGCTGGAGCATGAGGCCTTCTACCCTCCAGCAATGGGCAATTTTTGATTTAATAACTGCTTCTGTAAGAGTTACTGTGCTTGTGTACACTGCTGTACAGGCAGTAGTTGTGTAGGGATAGGAGTGTTTTCTTTCTCTCACCTCAAACTAGGAGTTCATGTTATCTTTATCAACCGGCGGTGAAGAACACGTGTTTTCATCATGGCCATAGAGCTAAGTGAGACCCTGGTTTAAAAAAATCCAACCACGATCTGACTCAAATGGCAGCATTCCTTAGCGTGGCGGTCTCAAACAGCAGGTAGAAGGAGGGCTCCTTATTGCAACGGGGTTGTGGGAAGAGTATGGTTTGTAATGGGTGGCGAGGGAAAGGCACGGTATGCCTTGACGTCTTGCTGTGTGCTGCTTTTCCAGCCCCAAGGAACAAGGGGAGACCCATGGCAGATTTCATAGACCTGACATTTAAAGTCATTAAGACTCAATTAGAGTCTTGTTGAAATAATTTTATCCTGATTTCTGTCCCAGGCTGATTATTGGAAATTATCTCATTTCCCTGAGAGGGGAACTCCTGTCATGGGAAAGGCTCCTCCACAAATTGTGAGTGTCAATATTCAGTAAAAGCCGCCTCAGATGACATTTTTTTTCCTCCAAAAGACTGGAGAAAAATGCAAAGAGGAGAGACAGATGAACAAATACCAGCTCAGCTGCTACAGGCCTGTGGGCTTTCTGTGGTGGTACCATGCTGATGTAGGAAAAGGTGGTGGTGTGGAGAAGAAAGGGACACCCGAGTTGCCTTCATAGGCGATTTTGCTGCTGATGTGTGGAAGAATCTGGTTGACAAACCAGGATGGCTGATGGAGACAGTAGTGTCCCTGGTGAGATGACCTGCATGGGGTTTACCTGTGGGTCTCCAGAGCACCCTGCTAATTTTTCTCCCTGGTTTTGAGCCTGACTGAGGGTGGGTAGGGGTCACCAAGCTGATGAGCCTGCTTAAGTGCTGCAGTCCATCCTTGCAAGATTCGGAACCACCTGCAGCTCTTGCTGCATGGTGGGTGCCAGCCCCCAAGTCCTGTATTGTTGGGATGGATTTTCCCCTGCAGATTTGACATTTCTTCAGGGTTTTTGTTCTACTTATTCCAAAACCTTTATCAATGAAAATTTAAATGTTTAATTTTCCATCTGCTGTGACGCATTTCTCGGCCGTTTTGCTGAAAAGCTCTGTTGGGATGTGACTCCCTGCAAGGGTAAGGTGTCCTCCTCTAGGACATGGGACTTGCAAAATGAAGATGGTTCTAGCTTCCATTCTTCTTGGAGGACAGGGCTTTCTTGATGGGACTCTGTGACCTGTGGTGTTATAAAGCCGTATGACTCACTTGAAGGCCAGCAGACTGACTAGGCTTTCCATAAAGCATGGGATATATTAATTCTGGGATGTATAATTTGGAAGAGAGAATGAGACTGGGACTACGACCTCCATAAAGCATCAAAAGGGCAGTTTTTGTGGTTTTCTGGGTGTCCTGTGCCTGTGGTACCTAAGGGGAGAGCTTGGCTCTTGAGCCTGTTCAGATGAGGAATCACAGCTGTGGCTCTTGGAGTGAAGGCATTTAAGGTTAGGGAAATGCAATTGTGTGTTGAGATGACTTGGAACAAATTGTATTTGTTTCACCCTAGGAAGCCAGGGCAAAACATTTAAGTTTGAGGGCTTCTGAGATGTTTTATTTGGCATGAAATGTTTTTTAAAAAAAAAATAATTTGATGTTTTTCTCTGGAATATTGAGTTGTGTTCAAATTGCCCCTTTAGAACTTGACTTACCTTTCCAAATCATGAATCTCAGGATGCTTTGGTAAAAGGGAAATAATTTTCTTACCAGGCTTGTTGATCTGAGCGGCTATCCCATTCGGTTGTGCCGCTGTGAGAACAACGCTTGAACAGATCCGCATCCTCCCCTTGTGTCTGTGTCTCCCAAAGGTGCCAGCAAACCAGCAAGGGACCAAAAGAGCCCTGGTAACATTGGTGTGTGCTCCATTAGAAGAAAGTCTGTTCAGTTTTTCTGAAGGAAAAAGATGGGGGAAGTGGTTATAATCTTCCCAGGAAGGCAGAACTTCTGATGGGGAGAATGCACCGTAAAAATCAGAAGTATCGCTAAAAGACAAAGCTTGAGGCCAGTAATTTCAGACTAGGCAGAGGAGGCATGTGTCATGCTGTGAGGGTAATTAACAGAGGGAATGTCCCTTTCTAGGGTTGTGATGAGATTTGATCAAAACTGGAGCTTAATATTGACTTAAAATAAATCCTGTAACCGCATCCCAGACTGTTGTGCAATAGAGGAATCGCTCAGCTCTATAAAACACGGAAGTCAGTTAAGCGACTACCACGTTCTTTCAGCATAAAATCAACAAAGATTTCCTCATAGGAGCGTGAGCAATATCAGAAAAGGAATTACAAGGGGCTGGAGAGAACCTGATGTGAGTGCGCCATTATTTTGCCTGCGTGGGGAGTGAAAACCGAACCGACAAAATAGATTGGCAAGTATAAATTTCCATTCATGACGATACTGAGATACAATTTCTCACATCTGGAGCCTTTCGGGGAGATCCTACAGGAAAATGAACATTAAGCTTTGTAGTTGTCCATGAGCGCAAACCGAGCAAACACAGACTGGACCAAAGAAGAAATTTGCTGCTTGAAGCACCTTCCTCTTAATAAATCTGGATAACTCTTCAATATCCCCCTCTCCCATCCCTGGGGATGTGTTGCACTCTCAAGGAGAGAGGCAAAAGCTATTTATTTTTTCGTTGGACGACCCATAGCCATTCTCATGTCTCCACTACATGGTGCAAGTTATCCATCAGCAGGGCTGCTCTTCCAGTTTCTAATGTTGAGGAATACCACAAAGCCGGGTGGTGTGAGGAAGCCAGCTTCGAGTTACTTGATGTCTAAAGACTATTAGAATTTATATGCTCCTGGTAATTGTATTATGTGGTAAATGTTAGATTGGGCTCTTCTATGAGGTTGAGGGGGAAGGGAGTTTCCCTCTGAGAAAAATGAGGGGGGGAAAAAGTTCTCAAAACAGTGTTTTTTCCAAGGATTCTCTGAAATTCTAGCCCGGCTGCAAACGCCCTTTGTACCCTGCCATGCAGAAGATACTGGTGAGAAGGTTTCTTTCCTCTTCTTAGCTTATCTGTAGCTCCCTGGGCTCATGATCCCGCTGAGCTGAGAGACCAGATCCGAATTATATTTGAAAGAACATTCCACCTGTAAAAAGTTTGGGGCTTGTTTTTTTTTTTTTCAAACCAATGTTATACCACAGGCAAGCGCTGCGGTGATGACATCTGCTGTGTGACGCAATGATGCCCCAAGTGTGACAAGTTGTGCAAGGCAGAGGCTGTTCCCCTCTCCTGGAGCGACGCTGAAAAATTATGGTCCAGCATAGAAGCACCGTAAGACGTTCGGAAGAAGTTAGAGAAAGAAACAGGAGACACTGGGGTGGTTGAGTCGGGTGTCTGAAGATGGAGGTGGGGATGCTGGTGTGCAAGGCCATCGCTGGCTGGACCCGGAAGTCCTTATTTTGCCATCACCCAGCCCTTGGTACCCCTTTTTCTTCATGGGCAGCAAGTCCCTCCAGCACTTTTTGGGCTGCTCTGCTAGATGGTGCTGTTGCCCTGGTTTCTGAGAGGAGTTTGCGAGCTGGTCCTCAGCAGATGGTCCTCGGAGGAGAATTAATGCTTATTCAATTAACGTCCACTGTATCAGCCGGAGCCTGTGGAAAATAGGCTGCGCTCTGGAAACTGCGGAGAGCTGCTCGGCGCACGTCTGCTGCCAAACCGTCCTCCTCACCAGCCAAAACCCTGCTCCGAGGTGGGCCAAACCTCCTCCTGAAGCCGCTGCTGGGCTGGGGAGCTTTACCGACATGAGTGTAAGGTCTCGTGCGGTTCAAACAACTCGTGCTGCTGTACAAGCAGCATCCTTAATCGCCTGGCATTAAAGGAACAAGGAAAAGCAAACTCAATGGGAATGTCAGGAGATTAGGACAGGAATTGTGCAGCCATTAAAGTATTATTTTGAGCTTGATTCCGACAGTAAGCTGGGAGATCTGAGGGGAAACGGCTTTTAAATTTGATCAGGTAGAAGTCAGCCCCGAGTTACTTCTCTGCAAATCTGGAGGAACTTCACTGCACTAGATTACGGTGTTTAATATTCATGTGAGTCTTTTCTTTGAGGAATATCCCCAAAAGCTACTTGAGCCATCCACGCAGTGCCAGGGGAAGGCACTCATTGCTTGGGCAGAAAAGACTAATAACTAACATGCTTCCTGGCAACTAAAGTGGCAGCGGAATCTCCTTGAGGGATGGAGGTAAACATTTGAAAAATGGCGAGATCTTTAGGACTGGCAAAGAGCTGAGACAATATTAGGACTAGAGCTGCTGAACATCCATAAAACCAACTTTTAGACACCTGAGCCCAGTGTTCAGTCTGCAAGTGCCAGAAACACCCACGTTTCTGCTGCTGCTGTTTGCTCAGCCATCCAGGGTCTGCTACAGGCGAGCATGTTGTGGCTGAACCCAAACTGGACCTAATTGAAGCATTTTTTTCTTAGCACAGCTACCATGAGGGCCAGAGTCAGCAGACCTCTTGCACGTGGAACAGGTTGCCTGGAGAAGCTGTGGCTGCCCCATCCCTGGAGGGGTTCAAGGCCAGGTTGGACGGGGCTTGGAGCAACCTGGTGTGGTGGGAGGTGTCCCTGCCCAGGGCAGGAGGTTGGAACGAGATGGTCTTTGAGGTCCCTTCCAACCCAAACCATTCTGTGACTTACGGAACACAGAAATTGTGGGGTTTTTCCCCCCTTTCTCTGTCAAGTTTAAATGGCATCTTGGTAAACTCCAGCATTTCCCCCATGCGCACCCTGTTCCCACGCATGCTCCCGGTGGGACTGCTCAGCTGGGATTAATTAAATCCCATCCTGGTGCTGGGCTCAGTGCCTGCCAGTAGGCAGCTGGGCTGCCTGGGAATGCCCCCTGCTTTGTGCCTCCCTATTCAGGCTGCAGCTTTGTGGGGTTTAGACCTGGGAGTGGGTTCTTCCAAACACAGGGTGGGAGGGATGGATGTGGCCCGTTGTCTCTCCTGGTGAATCCCTTCTATCTTGTCCAGCTCATTAAATATTAATTGCTGCTGTGTTGAACCCATCTCTCCCACATCCCAGCTGACTGCCCTGCCTGTGGAGCTGTAATGCTGCTTGCTGGCCTGATAAATATTTAATTACTGCACAATGCCGAGAAGCTCTGCCATGTGGTGGCTGAGAGCATCAGGTCAGAGCACTTTGGGCAGTGCTGGGGTGCAGGCAACATCTGAGCTTCAGAGGCGGCCTCTGGCTGCGCAGGATACGGATTGTCCGTGGTCTTGGTTGGATGAAAACCCAAGCAACCAGGCAATAATTTCCTTCTGTTGTCCCTGCTAGTGGCAGGAGAGACGGAGCTGGAGAGCAATGTTGTCTTGGAGGCGGCCCAGGGAGCAGTTGAGCTTTCTAGGTCCCCATTTGCTGAGGTCGATGTGGCTGGGCAGGAAGGAGCAGGTGATTTGGACGCCTTCATTGGTGATGAAAAATGATCTTAAAGTCCAGGAGCGGCTGTTTCATTAGCTGCCAAAACGGGAGGGAAGTGAGGTGTGATTAGGCAGTGGCATCCTTCAGCAATGGGCTATCAGGTTTGCAGAGAGACCTGTGTCAGGGCAGCGTGGCCTGGGCTGCCCCAAAATGTGCCTTGGTGAGCCTTGAAAGACCCCTTAGCCTGAGCCAAGGTGATAGCATGCACCTAATTTGGGTAGCACCATGGGCACTGATCCTGGACTCCTGCTGGCCTCCTGTTTGGCAGGATAAAGGGTTCTAAGGGACTTGTCTGCAGCCGCACAAAGTCTCCATGGAAGAGCTGGAAGCTTGAACCAATTTTACTGCACCCAACCTCATCAACGCGGTCAGCCTCCCCATTTCTCCATGGGGAGAAATACCCCTTTTCTCCCAGTGACACTGGGCTCGTGAGGTAACAGCAAGGAGAAGTTTCAGACTATAGGATAGAATCGCAGAATGGTTCAGGTTGGAAGGGACCTTAAAGGCCATCGAGTTCCAACCCCCTGCCCTGGGCAGGGACACCCCTCAACGGACCAGGTTGCTCCAAGCCCCGTCCAACCTGGCCTTGAACCCCTCCAGGGATGGGGCAGCCACAGCTTCTCTGGGCAACCTGGGCCAGGGGCTCACCGCCCTCACAGAAAAGATATCTTTCTGCATGGTATAAATTTGCGGGTAGGGGTGACATGTGGAGGACCTGGTTGTTTGCAGAAGAGTAGTTGCTGTTCTTTCAAGAGGCAACTTTCCTTGGCACTTGGGAATAGCACCGGTCCCCAGCAGACCAACCCCAGTCACCATGCGATGGAGACATCTCTCTGCAATGTTCAATTTGACAGATATATTTATAGCAGGCTTAGCTGCGGCCTATAGCATCTTTGATTTCCTTATACAATGGTGATGTTACAGCACCTTGGGTTTCTCCTGACAGTGAATTACAGTTAATTTCTCTCCCCCGCATGCCTGAAAGGAACGGGAGCGGCGGGCTGCAAATCTCTTCACGAGAGTAGCCGCAACGGTGAGAGGAATTACCGCTGGGGAGGGCAACCACTTAAAAGCAGTCTCTGAATCGCAAGTGAATATTGTAACGATGCTCAAGTCCTAGCTCTGTGGATAAAATGGCTTAGTAATCATTTTTTTTTTTTAAAGAAAAAGCTTGGGCAGAAGTGTCTGAGTTTGATAGATTGAGAGAATCTTGAAAAAATATTGGGTTTCAGGTGCCATAACTGATCTCTGGAAGCAGCTGCACCTTGAAAGCAAACCCTGCTATCTTAATTTTCAGAGTAACTATTCTAATGTACGTGTTTCTAGCGTGTTTCTTGGGAAGCAACTGGTCTCTTCTGTTGAGTTTTTTGTGAGGTTCCTGTTGAAGGCAAGCCCTGAGCAAGCGTGCGGTGGGGCGGGCAATGGGATGCCGTGCCTTTCCCAAGCAACCACCTGAAGTTCAGGAAACGTGCCCTGGCGGGGGTGAAAATGTGTTTATTCCCTGCTCTAAGGTATATCAAACCAAAAGAGGCAGCGGGGAGGATGACAGGCTGATATGGGCATCTCAGCCTCCTCGGTAGCAGGTAGTTTTAAGCACGCTTTATTAACTGCGCACCCGTACTTCTGATATTGTGCTCTTACGATTCCTATAATTTTGACCAATTAGTATGCCTATTAAACTGAAACTTCTTACTTCTTTAATATCAAGCTAACGTAATGAAGTCAGATTTGCCTGTTAATCCACTTGCAGGTAATTGCAACGATAATAAAGTTGCTCGAGATTGCCATTTCTGGAAACGCATCTTTCTGCACTGCCCCGGAACTGAGTGATTTGCTAATTTGCTCAAGTAGTGGTCACCCGCGGATTAGATGTAGAGTCTATTTAAAAACCTTCTTCATTCTGCATCTTCAGTATCCATTTGCCAGCTTAAGACATCTAAATAAATGAAATAAATAAGGAATTAATCTGATGCAAGCTTTGTGAAAACAAGTAATTTCTTAACAAGAGCCAAGTGAGTGATTCACGATGAATAATTTATCTGACATCGTTTTCTTCTCGTGGAGCTTCAGCAAACAGATTTCTGCTTCCTTCAATTAACAGCAGAAAGGTCTTGACAAATTTGGGGTGAGTGTTCTCAACAGGATGGCTCGTGTGCAAAAAAAAGAAAAAAAAGGCCTCTCTCCAGGATCCAAAATTGAAGTTTATAGCTTTTTTTTTTTGTTTCCTTTTGTGAGGAGCCATGTGTCGAGAAGGTTGGGGACCAGGTCGCAGGGCAGAGCTGTGATGTGGCACCTGCCCTGATGTGGGAGGTAAATGGATTTAATAATTGCCTGCTGTTTTATTTTTTATTAGAGCCAAATTAAATTTAGATCGTGAAATTTTACCCGGCATGTGTGGTATGGATGTTCTGAGTTTAGAGAGGCTGCAATGATGGCTCGGGAGTGGGAGCTGCCTGTTGGGTGGTTCTGCCAAGGAGTCTTGAGATGGTCAGTTCATGGCTATTTCCTTGCAGAGAGGGGAAAAAAAGGCAGAAAAACTGCACTATCTTCTCCACTGCTGTGTTGCATGGATGCGGAGGCAAGTGAGGCAGGAGCAGCCTTGCAGTGGGCAGGGATCCCCTCTATGGACATGGATAGGCCACCAGGAACCAGCATGGTGGCCAGGTCCCAAGATTTTCTAGGCTTTCTCCGCTTGACCAATGGCTTGATTTTGCTGAAAATGGGTCCCTTTGTGAACACGTGGAGCTGCGAGAGGTTGGGCTGGCTGTTGAGGTCTTCTTTTCCAGCCTGTGAACGTTGAGACGGGAGTGGATGCCAGGATGAAGTGCGCGATGCGTGCTCTCTCAGGCGAAATCGTGTGTTTATTTTTGCTTGTTTTCTTCCTTTCTCTTCGCGTGGCGCTTGTCTCAGCCTAACTGCAGGGATGTGCACACCCTCCAAACCTGCCAGGAGCGGAGCTGAGCTGCTGACGGCTGTCTTCAGCCACGAGCTTGTAGATGTTGTAATCAATGTTACACGAGCCGCTCCTCTTCACATGTGGCAAATCTTGACTAAAGGTTCCCTACTTAGCGCTCCCTTGGCTTCCTCGTTGGCCTCTCCCCGACAAGTCTTGGACAGCAAAGAAAACTTTAATTATTAAGGCTGTTGCTTGTAACACATTTTCTCCAAGTTAAAACAAGCTGTTTGTTTATGGAATAGAAAAGCTTGCAGAAAGGGAGAGATTTGTCAAGTCCTGAAATACAAGACAGCATACAACCTTCCATTTGAAGATGCGAATGAAAGCATTTGAAGTCCTGTGATTGCTGCCTTAAGATACAGTCACCATGATACCCTAAATACCATTTTAACTGGCTCTGTGCTAGTTCTTGCTGGGAGCTGCTCCCCTGCTCCTAACAGTGATGTCCAGAGGAGGGCCGTGAAGATGATGGGGGGTGGCCACCCCTGAGGGAGAGATTGAGATGAGATGTGAGGGAGAAATTGTTTGCTGTGAGGGTGGTGAGCCCCTGGCCCAGGTTGCCCAGAGAAGCTGTGGCTGCCCCATCCCTGGAGGTATTGAAGGCCAGGTTGGACAGGGCTTGGAGCAACGTGGTCCGGTGGGAGGTGTCTCTGCCCAGGGCAGGGGGTGGCACTGGATGGTCTTTAAGGTCCCTTCCAACTCCAACCGTTCTGCGCTTTTATGATGCGTCTGCTTTGACGGCACAGCTGAAGGTTCAGCCTTGCTCCACATCTGACCGCATGTGTTCGGCACCTAACTTGGGTGCGAGCCCTTGACAAACTGTCCCGTGTGTTCAACTTGCTTGTATTCATCTCTTGCCTTCCCATCTGATATTTATTGTTCCGAATATTTTAATGTATTTGATTTTAGACATCCTGCTTAAATCCAGTCGGGTTTCAGTGGGTGAGGAAAATGTGTGCCGTTGATAAATCAAAACATGCCAAGGAAATTGGAAAGATAGGCAGCCAAGAAGATAGATGACTCTTTGGACGGTCTTCATTGCTGGAGCTTTGGGTCAAGTGAGACACTAATGTGTAAATTTTGTTTTTTCTCAACTCAAACTCTTGCAGTCACTTATTCAGGTATTTCCCGTTATAACAAATCTTCATTGGCAATTTTATATTGCGTGTATGAATTTCTTTTAGCACTGAAATGATGAGGGGCGCACTTAAACCAAACTTATTCTCACAGCCTAAATTCTGAAGAGCTTGCGGTGATTTGGGGTCACGTGGGTGCCCTCGTTGTTTGGGTGCCTCAAAGGGAAATGCTCTGCAGTTCCTGGAAAAAAAAGACTCCTTTGAATTGCACCAAAAATGATAGCACTTAAATTGCTGGATAACTTTATACCTAATTTTAAAGTGAAACCCTTGTTTTCTGACACGTTTTACGGAGGTTTAAATAGATGGTAATTGTCTTTTAATTATTAGATCAGTAATAGGCTATGTATCTTAATCTCTTATGCTGTGATTCCTAAAACATTACCATTCTTCCCCCAGAATTGATTATATTTAACATGCATTAACTGTCTTTTTAAATCTCTGTAATATGTCTATTTAGGAATCTTAACTTATGCATTTAAATTAGATTTAATAGGAGAGGATTTTGTGAAGCTGAAACTTTGTCCGTTAAGAACATCTCTGAGGCTGCGGCGATGAGAGGTGTGCCATGGGCATCACTAATCGCGGAGCTGGTTGATCTTCCAGAGTAGGGTTGGAGGCTGAAAATGTCACCGTAAAACAGGTGACTTACACCAAGGACTAGTTCTGCCCCCAGATCCCCCATTTCATCCCTCCTCATCCATGTACCTGCGGGGATGCTGAAGGACGCAGGTCTGGGGATGTCCTACGGTCAAAAAAACCCCCATCTTTCGTTGCCTGATAGCCTGGCTGCTTTTGCCACATAAGAAATGTTTGTGGTGGGAACTACTTTTAAAACCTCCTGCTGAGTAACTGCACGTATTTAGGTCTGATTATGAAGCGTAAACCTGCATTTGCAGAAGGTTAACGGGAAAATGTTTTTGACTTCTTTCCAAAAGTACTTTGGGACTTGGCAAAGATGAGCCACTAAATCATTCAGGAGAAGAATTTATTTATTTTTAGCCATGTGAGCAATGGGTTGTATCACTTATGCTTTGGGGTTTTTGTTGGGTTCCCCCCCCCCACCCCAAAGTCAGGTTATAAATAAAACTGCAGTGTATTGCAGCTCATCTGGGACTTGCCTGTGTGCTGCGTGCATCTCCCTTGGGATAAACCTGTGGATTTTCCTGCTCTGCTGCTGTTATATGTAGGTTTTCTGTCTACCACTAAGAGGTATGTTAGTGAGGATGTTGTCTTGGGGGCCCACCATCAATAAAGGTCCATGCGGGCATGCCTGAACCCCACAGGCAGTGTTTTTGGGGGAGGATCACCCCACCACTGAGGCTGTCCCTTCTGCAAGGGATTGGGTGCTCTTTTCCTTCTCCCGTCTTTCAATACATTCATGCATTTTCCTACGTGCTCCTTCCAGCCCCAAAGAGCCCCAGCAAGTCCTTACATTGCTGTGTGGCTTCCATGCAGAGCTACTGTCCTTAACGGGACAGAAGCCCACATTTGTTGGATTATCGTCTTTATGAAACGGCTGGTTCCTTTCCATCTTTTTTCTGTGCGTTGAACTTCTTTTCCCAGTCCCAAATTAAATGTTTTTACATTGGGTTGTAGGGACCTAAGACATAGGATTGGAAAAATACCATTTGTGTCCACTCCTGTATGGGTCAACACTGCACAAACTGCTTTGTAAATTGATTGAGCTATTCCTTAAAGCTAATTAGGTTTCTCTTCTCCACGAACCTTCCTGGAAGGCTGAACCAGAACCCAGGTTCTTTAATACTTAAATGTCTTTTAATATTGGACGCCTTTGTGAATTTGTAGCAGTCTACATCTTTCTCTTATCAACTCCTTCTGAGCCAAAAGCGGTCCTTTCCCCCCCCTCATTATCTTCTTTCAAAGTGTAATTGTACAAATTGGTCATGCATGTCCTGATATGTCACTCTGTTGATGGCCAAGCTGAGTTTTCCAGCGTGTACTGGTAGATATGGCTTCTGTGTTGCTCTGATGGATCTTTTGTGGGTTTGGTCCGCCCTGGTTTCATCTCACCCGCCACCAGGAGGGCCAGTATGGTCAATGACCTTTCATGAGGGTCCCACCACTGTCTCTTACCATAGCAGGGATGCTTCCCACAAGTTAGAAATAGGATGTGGATTTCCTGTCTGATTACCTTAGGATCTCCCTGAGACTTTTCACAGGTGAGCCATGCTGGTGGTCTACAATTTTCCTGGAGGAATGTGCCCATTGCTCTGTCTCTGAGAAAACTGTAGGCCATCAAGTGAGATCCTAAAATACACTGGACAAGGCAGTGATTTCAACTCTTCTGTTACAGCTGGAATCTCTGCAGTTAATACCAGTTTTGCACATTATGCAATTAATTTGTGCCTTATTTTTCCGCTTCTGTGTCTAATATTCTGAACCTTCTCCATACTGGTGATGTTTCCCAACTAACCATTAAAGCTCATCCATGTGCTTCTGTTTGTTTTTTTTTTTCCATTAAGTTCATTAAAAAGAAAAAAGCATTAAAAAGAGCAGTCATAGGTTGGCTTTCCTCCAGGTTCAGCTTTGGCCTCCATTCTCTCTTCTAGCACAGCCCATCCTGCTAAACTTCCAGTTTAGTCCCTCTGAAAATCGGTGTTAATCTTAATAATGCTTTTCCCTGTGACTACAATACGAGATGCTTTATTTTCTTAAGCCTTGAGTGGTGGTATCTGCAATGTCGCTTTTCTCTGGGAAATAGTTTACTCCAGCAAAGAACGGTATGGGGCTGATCTTTTGGAAAACCACACTGTATTTTTTTTCCCCTGTTTGCCAGATACTTTCATGATTTCAATTGTTCTTTCTATGCTCTGCTGAGAGATTAGATTTGTGGGCACCCAGCTTACACTTTCCTCTTTACTTTAATGCCTGATATTGCCCGTTTTACAATCCAAGGGTGTCACCCCAGAGCTGGGACTGGTGTAGCTGGAGCTGAGTGTCATACAACAACTATTTTGGTATTTGAAGGTGGGGGATTATCCATTTCTTCCAAAAGCTCGATTTTGGAAGTCCTATACATTGAATTATCCTCCCTTCGTGGATGTAGTTTCTACTACAGCATGGAAGACTTGTGAGTTCCAAGCTTTTCCTCTTCGCCCTCTACAGCAATCTGTCCATATCCTCCTCCTACCCTGGGTTTGGCATCTCCTTGGGTTCTTATTATGTAATGGTTTAGGCATCCATGGGACTCTGTGCTCCTGGCTCCGGGGCCCGGCTGGGATGGGAAGGGTCTGAGGGCAACACTGGGGTGATGGAGATGGGAAGGGATCCGCTGAAATGCGGTTTAGCTGCAGCTAAGACTGGTGCTTGGCCACCGACCGCTGCCTCCTGGAATCCTCAGGGCTTGAGCTACTGGGTCTCCTGGAAAAGTAAGAAATGGAGGCGAAGAGACTGGCCAAGGTGAAACCAGTATGTTGCAGGAGAGAAACCCCTTGAGCCTGGTCTTGAAAACAGTCCGTCTTCTGTATTGCTGTTTAAAATAATGACATTTTCAATCTGGGTTGATTAAATCAGCTGAGAAATTAAAACCTCTTTGCTGTGAGTCCCTCGTGTGTGTGTGTATTCGCTCCAGATGAGAAATTCAGGGGGTGCGAAGCACAACCACCGCCGGGTGGGTGGGGGGCTCTGGAGCAGGGCTCTCTGCGAGGCTGTGGATGCAGCACGACTGACTCCTCCTCTGCGCCCCACCATGGCGTTTCAGTCCCATGCTGACTCGTTGCTCCAGCTGGTCTCTTGGGATCCTGTTTCTCCAGGTTTATTCTGTTGTTGGTTTTTTTTTTTTTGGGTGGAAACCTAAGAAGTGAATGATTTTTTTTTTTTTGAAGGCAGTAATGATGTGGCTGTAGGAAGCTGAAGATGCCATGTGAACTCCAGGGAATTTCTTGTAAAGCAAAAAAGAAAGGTTGTATTTAAATCCGGGATCTGCTGCCCTGGGAAGAGAGGGGATGGAGGAGGACCCCACCATGCAGCTTGCAAAACAGTAAGCAGCTCACAGGTGGACCCTGCCTTTTGGTGTCTTAATCCAGGACTAAATCTCACATTTAACGAGAGGAGGTCTCGTGAGGAAAGCGACCACCCGCCAGGATGACCCCTTAGACGAGACTGGTGGTGGTTGGGAATGGATGCACCGAACTTGTGAGGAATTCTGTAAAACCAGCACGTAGGTGCGCTTGCAACATCGCTTCCCCTTCTAGAGGAGTTTTGAGCAGGGCGGCAAAGCTTTAGGTGCAGATTTTTTTTTTTAACTAATTGCTGACCTAAGAAGGGAGACGCTGAGTTTGAACTTTCCTGGTGGTGTTGAGCTTTTCCCATCCTTCATATTGAACTTCTTTTTTTTGCGGGGGGAAGCACTTGGAGGCTATGCTGCGTAACCGAACACAGCGTGAGCCCCAGGTTGTCCTGGAGGGTTTAATTGTGCAGCAATTAAAATATCTGGGGAACTTAGGCCACACCTATTAGCATCTCCTTTAGAGATCAAATGTTTTAACTTAATTTGGAATTCTTGTTTTGGGAGGGGTTAGCTCACCTCTGTCCCTTGCAGTGGCTATCGGAAAAACTGTACAATTCTGTTAGTGGCAATGGGGCCAGGTTGAAAGCTTTGCCTAAAATGGGCGTGTAGGGGAAGAGCGGTTTCGTTTAAATTCCCTGGTATTTAACCATTGCCAAGTAGATAGCATTTCTCCACAGATGCTCTGGGCTATAACCATCTGCACATTCCAGTTATTTTCAGTTAATATTTTTTTAATTATTTCAAGGTACAATCAATTCCAATTATTTTTCATTAATTCCTCAGTAACTCCTCATTCTTTCATAATCCAATTATTTTTGACTGATCCTGGGTTTTTTTCATCAATCATTCACTGTCACTTGTAGCGCTGAATGAAACTGGAGCTCTACATTGTAGTACTTCATTTTAAGGTCCTTGAAATATGCATTTTTATCCGAGACAACAAATTGACTCCTGTTTCCCTTTGCGTGGTCTGGCTTTAAGGGTTTTCTCTTTAAGACCTGCTTGACTGTCCAAGCCCCCACGTTTTAGGACCCTGTGGAGACTTCTGCTCCTTATAGAAAACACTTCCCATCACTGTTGCCTTCTTCTGCCTTGAGGTACGAGAGCCAAAGACCTTTTCTTCTTCATTTATTCTCACCAGCTGCAAGTATTGGAGCTTCATCAGAAGTATTTGGGTCCATAAATGATTATTTTTTTTTTAAAAGGCAAAAATGACTCCTGAAATAAAACCTGCAAAATGAGTGGTTTGGTGAAGTCAATGGGGAAGAGCCCACCACCAGGTGTTTAGATGTGGGGATTAGGGGGCAGCAGATGAAAGGGAGTGGGTGATACATGCTCAATGTGAATAAAACAAAGCGGCTCTTGTTCTTTATGGTGTTCATCTTCTTAAAGCATTACCGTTGCCATCAAGGGGTCTTTGTGTAGAAGATGATGCTCAGGACCCCTTTTGGGGCTTGTATCTCCTTGTGTAGAACGTGATGCTCAGGAGGCCCTTGTGGGGCTTCTACCTCCTTGTGTAGATGATGATGCTCAGGAGGCCCTTGTGGGACTTGTATGTCTTTGTGTAGGAAACGATGCTCAGGAACCCTTGTGGGGCTTGTACCTCCTTGTGTAGAAGATGATGCTCAGGAGCGCTTTCCCTTCTTTATCGGTGGGTGCCTGCAACCAAAGCTGTATTTTCACGAAACTCCTGCCATGCCGCATGAAATTGGGCAGCTCCAGCCCATCATTGATAAAGCCAAGAGTTTGGGTGCTCATGGGCGCCGGGAGAAAACACCTCCGTGTCCGAGCGGTGCCGGTCCCTCCCTGCCGCTGTGGAGAGTTCGTTCCACACAATCGTCTCACTTAACCTCTTTGTTTAATATTTTTAATGACTTCTTTGGTCTGTGGATATTTGTAACATTAACATAATTATCTATCTTAACATACTGTATTTGCCGCCTGCTGGGGATGAAACACTGAAACTAACACTAGTACCTCATTAACAATAATGCTACTAGCTCATTAACAATGTTGACCCAATTGCATGTTGTGTGTCCCAGAGACAAATAACTGTAATTGCGACTCAAAAGTGATTTCATAAACACTGAGATTCTTTTTGAAATGCAAAGTAGGGAGCATTATTTGAATTTTCAGTATAAATACAGGTTTAAATTAAATAGAGCCAATCATCCCACTAAAACAAAATTTCCGTCCGTGCAGACGTCCTTAAAAAAGGGCCTTTTGCGATGAATTGATCTGCGGCGCATCTTGTTCTGCAGGATCAAAACCATTTCCATTTTTGTGCAAAAATTATACCAGTTACAGACAACAAAAGCCAGACATCTGGTAACTGGCAGCCACTCCGGCTATCAGCAGGTAGCAGTTTTCTTTTGAAACCGTTTGGATTATGTGGCGCACCCAGGACAATAGGAATCTGATGGAGCCTTTGATATAATCTGCTGAGATTTATTTATTTTTTTTTTTAAAGCTGCCTGCATGGAACGGAGCTAAAGAGATTTGCACGAGAGGATGCCCGTGAGCTGCATGTGCGATGCTGTGCGTGCGACCGCCACGGGATAAATTGGGAATGGAAGGGAATGGCATTAAGTGGGGAAAATGACTATATAGAAAGTAGTTGGGGGCACATGGATTGGAGCTCGGGATGACTTGTTGCCTTACCAGAGGCCAGCGTGGGGCATGTTAAGGGACGCCAGGGCTGGTGGGGAGAGGCAATTGCCATGGGATGGAGCTGAAGCTGGTGAGGGTGATTTTTTTTTTTCCCTTCTCCAGGTGCGCTGATGTCCAGCGGCACTGACGTTTCCTGCTATTGCGTTCTCATTAACGCTTTGTTTGGAATTGATCCGTGTTTCAGGTTACTCCCCTTTCGATACAGGGGTAAGCTGGGCTTTTTTTTTTTTAAGTGGGTGGCTTGTTCAGCCTCGTGGCGTCTCTGGTGGGTTTCCGCACTCAGCATCCCTGCGGGCACTCTCCTGCCTGCCGATGGGATGGGGCTAAACCTGTGCAGACAAATGGCATTGAAGAAAAACACTCAGAAAACCAAAAGGATTTTATTTACTGGACCGAAACCAGAATGTTGGGGTGTTTTTTTTCTATTTCTATATAACAAGAGGGCTGTTGCAAAGCGGAAACTTTGTATTGCAGATGAGCAATTAACGCTCAGGCTTGGGAGCATCTGTTTGCAGAGCTGTTTGTCCCCAAGCTTTTCTACTTCTGCTGTGGTCCAGCGCAGCTTGCGGCATCAGACTGGTTTCCTTTTTGCGGGATACCACTCTCTGTAGCTTGCACAGTCCCTGCTGGAACAGGGCATGGGGAATAAATAATAATTACATCCTCATGCCAAAGCAAGGAGGGGTGGGAAGGGTGGCAGACCCTTTGGAAGGGGTAGGGAGACCCTGGCTCTGCGGGACATGGGGCTCTTGACCAACATGGTACCTTGTCCGTGTGGCTGTTCTTCTCCCTCAGCTCCTCTATTTACTGATGGCGCGAGATTTACTCCTTAAAAGCAACTTCAGTGCCTCTGCCACAATATTTAATGACGTTATCAAGATGGCTAGGAATGGATTTTTCAGCTTGAAAGGAGATGACAACCTCGTCACGCGATATGCCAGATGATGGGTAAATTGAAACTTCTCATCATTATTTATTGAAAACAGCTACTATAGCCTACCCAGAATTTTCAGCCTGACAGGGCTCATTTATTTCATATTTTAAACATTAAAAAAACAACAACGGGGGAGGCTGTCATTAAGATATCAGTGAATCAAACCATTGAATGAGATAATTGTTCACCAAAGAGGAGTTAGCTGAATTTTTAATGCAATGTAAGCGTGGCTTTGAGGGTGAAGGTTGTTGAATGTACGGCATTTTAGATGCAATCATATCATTAGGAAATTACGTTGTGTCAAAAAAGCTGGTCAGGTATCTTTACTTGCCTCCAGGCCCCTAGATAAGTCCATGGTCACCTCTGGGTTGTGTGGTGATGCCCTGTATGGCTGTGGGAACCTCCCTTGGTGTTTTGGTTCCTGTTGTGCAGAAGAGCTGTTTGGTTTATTGCTCATTTCAAAGGCTTCAAGACTGAGGTTGCACACCCCAACCTCCAAATTTTACACACGGCTTTCCACGATATTCCCTTTAGGCCTAAAGGAGGGCAAGCTCGGGCAGGTTATAAGGCAAAGCCCAGCTCCAAGTTTGCTAATACTAACCATGGAAGGGGTTCAAAGGAGGTATGAAGTCCCTTAGGTAGAGTTTTAATATATTTTTTCCTCATCCTGGCCCAAGATCTGTAGTTGTAGCAGAGGCTTGGAAGAAGACAGAGTAGGAGTCTTCAAAACAGCGCTCTCAAAGAAAAGGAGCGAAGAGGTTGGGTCTCCCCGGGCAGGGAAGTGCCTCTTCCGCAAGCTCATGACTTTGCATGGCAGATGAGGAGGCTCCTCTGTTCTGCTGCGGTTCTTCAGCGGCAATCAAGGGGCTGATTTGCTGGGTGAAAGCTCTCCCGAGCAGAGAAGACAAAACCCAAGCCTTTGATGGTAGGGCTGCTACTGGCCGGACAAGTCTACGAGCCCCTGCTGACATGGCAAGGACTTGGAGGAACGGCAGCCACCATGTGCTGCAGCTCCCCAGGTGGCCCAACCACCTCAGATCTCCCCTTCAAAGGGGTACAGGGTTTTTTGTTTTGTTTTTTTTTGGGTTTTTTTTTTTAGCTCAAGGACACAGATTTATTTTCTGGGGCATGTATTCAAAGCTATGTATGTTCTTTGACTACTTCCACCCCTATGCTAAAACTCCCTTGCAGACAGCTGAACAAGTGCTCGTACCGTCTTGCTGTTCTTAATGTGAGGGTCTTGGGGTTGACTTGCGGGGACGGGGGGCTGTGTGTTGGAGACTTTTAGTTATATCAACCCCAAGAACCCCCTGCATCCTTTGAAATCATCGCTTTGGTGTCTTCACCAGCGGCTGCTGACCGCCCTGAGGTGGCTTTCCCCCCATTCCCTGGCTCTTTTGGGACCGGATTTCCATTACTGCCAGCTGTAATTGCGGCTGCCTCTGCCCACCCAGCCCTGCTCCAGCTCCTCCCAGGAGAGCTTATTACAGCGAGAGTTTTGATCCTTTGTGGATCTTGAACTGAGAGATGAAGAACCTGCCCAGCCTGGGAAGGGTTTTGATTGTTTTTGTTGGTTTTTTTTTTTTCACCCCAGTTCCTTCTGGTCTACGTAGAGACGGGAGACTCTAATAAAATATTAAGCTCATTTGGGAAAATCTTGGGACACCCATTCTCTCCTTGGACCCTGTTGTACAGACACCCCAGTGGGATGTGTGCCCTGAAAGGAGGATTCCTCCTTTCTCTGTCCTGGCGTACATCGCTGCTGATGCTTCTAGACGCAGGACCAAAGGAGGAGGTGAGAGCTGAATCTAGCCCCCCCTGCCACCCTGGGGGTACACGCTAGTCCCTTGGGCCATGAGCAGCCCCAGCCTGGGATCTTGCTGAGAAATTGCCCGTGGGCTGGGATGAAAGCTGTGCTAGGGACCGGGTTAATGACAGCAGCAGTGTCAGCCAGGAATATTGCTTGCCACAGCTTTGAATGATCGAATGGTTTGGGTTGGAAGGGACCTTAAAGACTACCCAGTGCCACCCCCTGCCCTGGGCAGGGACACCTCCCACCAGCCCAGGTTGCTCCAAGCCCCGTCCAACCTGGCCTTGAACCCCTCCAGGCATGGGGCAGCCACAGCTTCTCTGGGCAACCTGGGCCAGGGGCTCACCACCCTCACAGCAAAGAATTTCTGCCTCACATCTCATCTCAATCTCCCCTCTTCCAGTGTAAAACCCTTCCCCCTCATCCCATGGCTCCCCTCCCTGCTCCAGAGTCCCTCCCCAGCTTTCCCGGAGCCCCTTTAGGGACTGGAAGGGGCTGGAAGGTCTCCCCGGAGCCTTCTCTTCTCCAGGCTGAACCCCCCCAACTCTCTCAGCCTGTCCTCCCAGCAGAGGGGCTCCAGCCCTCCCAGCATCTCCGCGGCCTCCTCTGGCCCCGCTCCAACATCTCCGTGTCCTTCTGCTCTTGGTGGCCCCAGAGCTGGAGGCAGCACTGCAGGGGGGTCTCCCCCGAGCGGAGCAGAGGGGCAGAATCCCCCTCCTCGCCCTGCTGCCCACACTGCTGGGGCTGCAGCCCAGGCTGCGGGGGGTTTCTGGGCTGCCAACGCACATTGGTGGGTCGTGTTGAGCTTCTCATCCACCAGCACCCCCAAGTCCTTCTCCTCAGGGCTGCTCTCCATCCATTCTCCACCCAGCCTGGATTTGTCCTTGGGATTGCACAATATAATATGCAGGTACGGATGGAGCGGGATGGCTTGTGCATCCATGGGCATCACTTCCCTGCATGGGGCAAAGGGAGCCGGGCTCCTCTTCCCATGCCCTGGGATGTGCCGGGATGGAGAGTGCTGTACTCAAGCAGCTCCTGTCTCACCAGGCGTATGGGCTGAGCAGGTTTTTCTTCACTCCTCAGAAAGCGTTATTATTTTTTCTGACCTAGAGAGGACGGTTCAGCGTGCCAAAACTGTGTTCCGAGTCTATAGCAATTCAGTGGCGCTGGCAACGAGCTGGGTTTCTTGGCACGGCCGAGCTGACCTGATGCAGAGCGATCCGCCCCGGCGCTCGCTGCTCTTGTGATTTGAGAAGCGTAAAACTCCAGCCCTGAGCTGGTTTTCTTGGGTTTGCTGGCAATATTTCACGGTCTGGCTGGTTGCAATGTTTCCGAAAAGAAAAACGTCCCCGGAGAGCCTGAGGACGGGGCATGGCAGGTGTATTATCAGAGGGCCCTCTAGGGTGTCCAAGGAAAAAAATGCAATGGGAGGGGGGAGGTTTGGGTTTTTTTCTCATTATTACAGGAATTTGGGATATGGGGCTACTGGCGTAGTTGGGTGTTTGATGGTGTTGGTAGCAAAACTGTAAATTGCAGAGGTAGCTGTCCTGGTTTGGGCTGGGATGGAGTTAGCTTTCTTACTAGCAAATAGGGTTTATGTGGCATCACGTGCCATCCTGGCCTTTTTTGGGCTTAGACACCAAGTTTTAAGCTCCAAGTGTGGAAAATGATATGTGAACTCAGCTGTGATACCTGTATGAGAGGGGGAGAAACCCAAAGGTGGCCGGTAGGGTGTCACCCTGGCTGGTCCTGCTAGTCAGGAGGCAAGAAGGACCTGCCAAAAATGATGCTTCCTATTTCACATGGTCAAATGCAACCGGATGTGGGCTGGGGAAGGTGTTGTGCCGTCACCTGAGCCATGCTGTGACAAAGGGGCCTCGTCTGCTTGGACTTCCAACCCATCCTCTGGAAAATGGGAAGTTCTGGCTGTGGTGCTTCATCTCTATGGCCAACTCAGACCAACGCTGTGCTCTTTATCTCCAGCCTGGGCCATGGCTGCGGTCACTGAGAGCTCCTCAAAGCCTGAGCAACTCCTCGCCATCTCCTTCTGCACCCTACACCTGGGATGATATCCCATTTAACCTGCAGATCTGATGGGAGGATTTAACCTTTAGGAATATTCAGATGAGATCTTCCACTGCAGTGGTCCTGGAAAACTGCAAACATGGGCAGATCAATTATCTATTACAAAGGACAAGTGTTTTAAACCATTGCTAAAAATTAAAGATAAGATTGTTTAAAAACCCACCCAACCATGGCAGAAAAAGGAGGGAACGCTCTGTTCCCCCTGGGTGACTTCTGCCACCGCCGGCAGCCGGCTGGGGACCGGTGTTCCCCTGCTGGGGTGAGCGAGGAAGAAGTGTCGACACAATTAAAAAGGCAGCTATTAATTTACGGATCATTCCCATTGACAGGACATCGGAGCCCAGGAGAGCTAATCTGTGGCGCGTTGAATTTCCTCTGAGCTCAAGGACTTTCCCCATTTCTCCTTTGCCTTTCCACCATGGGCGTCTCTTTTATTTGTGTATTATTGCTGGTGTGTGTGTGACAGCATGCCAGGAAATGAAAATTGCTAATATTGCAGTTATTATTTTTTGTTTTTTTCAAAAGCCATCTCGGGATGGTGGCAAGCAAGTGACCAGCGATGATCTGCATGGGTTCGTGGTACCGTGGGTGGAGATGGTGGGCACTGGTGGCTGCCGGGAAGCCGCGTGTGGGAGCTGACAGCACAATTAGCTGCCTGCCAATCACTCAGCTTTGATGGGCGCTGACATAACCAAGTGAGCTGGGAACAAAAGAGGCCTTTTCAGAGTTCATAGTTATTTCATTAACTTATTACGGTTATTATATTCACTCGTGACTTCTGAGCAGCCCCTGCTGCTGTGCTCCGACAGGACGAGGCACTGCTGAAAACGGGCAGAAAACCTGCCGAAATAATGAGTTTTGTTTGTTTTTTTTTTTTCCTGATACGATTTTTCTGGGTGCGGTGGGACGCCGCTGGGGCAGGATCCTTTCCGTGGGGCTCGTGATCCCCATGGCGAAGGGCAGGCAGGTATGTGAGGGCCACACGGCAAGAGAAATGGACGTGCTTCTGTTTTGGGGAAATGCACGTGCGTCTGAGCTTTATATTACGTGTATCCACATATACATGTATGTAATATATATAGAAAAAAAAGACAATGTATATTTTATGCGCTCTGTGAAACATCTCTGCTGGTTCCCGCTGGCTCCTGTGCTTTCTGCGCACCCCAAAGACCACAATTACCCTTCCCTCAACCAGTTAATTCTTTTTTTTTTTTTTTAAAATCTTCCTCCGTCGGAGACCTTCTTGCCGCTACAGCGTTTGGGCAAGATTTTTAGCTAATAATTACCTTCTGTTAGGAAAACGATTTGGCATGAGAAATCTTCCTTGGCTTCTGCTGGCGAGCTTCTGAGAAAGGCCGCTTTAATATCCGCCTCGGAAATTGTCACTTGCCATACTGCGGGAGTCTGCGTCGGAAAACGGGGAAGGGATTGTGACTGTGGCACCACTGGAAACTAGATTCAGAGTTTATTTTCTCGGTGGTATGAGAAGATAGTTCCAGCTAACAGCCTGAGGTGGATTATGTGAACCCAGCCCCTGTGTAGCATTTCTTTTCTAGGGATCTGGAGGTAATTCCCTGATCTGGGTAAATAGGTATCCCACAGGCTTTCCCAACCCTTCCACAGGCATCTATCGTATCTGGGTCTCCTTAGTGACAGCTCTGCGTGTTATAGACCTGGCCAAAACAAGTTGTTCTCTGACAGCCTGACAATAACAATAAAAACGTGGCCTTGCCAGCCTTGTGTGCCAGGTCCTTTGAAATATTTTATCTTCATCCCAGTTGAAGTCCACAATTTTAGCTGGAAAGCTTGAGATGGTTCACCAAGCGAAGCGACAGCTCTCCTTCCTTCCTTCCGGAGCCAAAGCCAGCCTTTGAGGATGGCCTTATTTAAGGGAATGGCAGAACAGCTGAGGTTGGAGGCATCCCTGGGGTTTGTCCAGTCCCACCTCTGCTCAAGCAGGATGAGCTACAGCCAGCTGCCCAGGACCGTGTCCAGTTACATTTTGACTGTCTCCAAGGATGGAGACCCCACAGCCTCTCTGGGTGACCTGCTCCAGTGCTCAACTATACCCAGAGCATGCCCAGTATGTCCTTGTCTCTCTTGTACTGGGGAGCCCAGACCCAGCTCTCCAGGTGTGCCTCACCAGTGCTGCGCAGGGAGGATGCTCACGTTCATCCCGGTGTCCACCAGCACCCCAGATCTTTCTCTGCAGCGTTCACCCCCACCAGATACTGGTGCATGGGGCTGTTCCTCCCCAGGGGCAGGACCTGGCATTTCCCCTCGTTGAACACCACGAGGTCCCTCCTGGCCCTTTTCTCCAGCCTGCCCAGGGCCCCCTGGACGGCAGCTCCGCCACCGCTCTCGCCGCAAGCACTCCTTTCACTCCTGGCCAAAATAACCAAACCCGTGTCTGCCTTATAGATCTAATAACCTGAAGTCTTGCTTCTCATCTCGGCTTTTAACTCATTTTGCTCATCATTTCATCGGTTTCTTGTTGCTACATAAATGGGAAAAAAGTCTTATTTACTTTTGCTGTTAACGTTATTTTCACTTACTCTGCAGACTGCTGGTGAGTTTTATTAATATAGTATTTGTCGGAGTGTTTAATGAATGTTTGTAAAATGGCTTAGAGATAATTTGCTGTTTCTATTTAATTTTTAATAAGGTAGCTCTCTTCATTACACCGTCTGCTGGAGAGGTTTTATTTAAAAATATCGAAGCTGTGACCGTTGTATTTTAATTCTCTAATCCATCCAGCCGTGCTGACAGCAGTGCTGCTTTGCCGCAGATATCTCCTGCGCTTGTGAGGAGGCTGCGGCAGATGATGAGCTTTGTGGGTCTCCTCCACCGCCCTGCCGGGCCCTTTGGGGTGCTGGCCCTGGGGAGGACCTTCGCTCCCAGGCTGTCACCAGTGGACCTCAAACATCACCTTTGCTGCAAAGGTTTCTATGGAGGGTTTGGGTTTGGTGAACTTTTGTTATCTGGTGCAATGGTGTGGTCAGAAAATGTTGGACCGCCTCTGTCTCTGGCCAAAAGTTGTAAATCCCAGTTCTCCAAGGGGAGCAAAGCAGAGATGGGATCCTGCAGCCTCCAGATCCCCTTGAATGGTGGCATTGCTTCGCCCAGCTGCAGCTTACCTGTCCCGCCAGGCTGTCCTCCCAGGAATGTGTAGAATCTCTAAACCTTTCAGCCAGGTCAGAGAGAGGGTGCAGCTCTCCCAGATGCTCCAACGGTGGCTCCTGGAGAACGTGCGAAATAGTGATGAAGCGTGCAAAAATTAGCAGGGAAGCGGTGCCCGGCACCTCTCTCTTTCCCGTTCTCCCTTACATTTTATTTTCTCCTATACATCTTTGTATTTCTGTTTTATTTAGTGAGAGGTTTGAAGGTGTCCTGGATGGAGGGTCTGTGAGGTGACCTTCCACAGGGAGGAGAGGACCTGATGGGGATTCCCAGCACCACGGAAGGAGACTGGGAGGGGAAGGTGGGAAGAAGCACTGTGAAGATTCCTATTTACGGAGGGCCCTTTGATACCGCTTTTATTACAGAAGAAGCTTCTACGTGTACAACAGTTAACCCTGGAGTGTTGACTTAACGTTGTTTTTTTTTTTTTTTTAAATTGTGGATGTGACCACTGAAACCTGTACTTGGAGAGCTCAGGTTTCAAATATTCCATATTTTCCAAGTTCTTTAAGACACCGGTGCTTTGCCGCAGAGGTCCTGTCCTGTTTTATCCAGGAGTTTTATGGGAATTGCTCTCCCGAGCCCTCCCCGGAGCCAGAGGGTGTTGGGAATCTCTTCCCCCACCTTAAATCTCAGCCCGTTCCTGAACCTCAGCCTGTCGCAGTCTCTTTGCATGACACAGCGGTTCTGCCCTTATAACTAAATCTTATATGCTTTAATGATTACGCCTTTTTTTTTTTTAATTTATATGTAAAATTGATTCTCACAATCAATACCCCTGTGGGCTGAGAACCCTGGGCTGCAAGTGGAGCTTGACTCTGGCTGCAGGAATTTTAATTGTTGCTCCTGATGACTATTTGAGCTTGAGATGCAATGCAGCTGGCTGGTGGGTTTTTTTTTTTTCTTCCAAAAAAAAAAAAACCAACCCAGAAAAAAGCCTGAATTTGCTTCTATATCAAAATCTATACTAAATAGCAAAGCAATTTTCTTCCAGAGCCCCCAATAAAGTGGGATTAATTGCATTTGGCTTCATCTCAGGCTTGCTGAAAATGGTGTTTAACTTTGAAGCTCCTTCTAAACCTTTAGAGTAAGTTTGAGTGCAAATTCTGGTATCGAGTGTAGAGAGATGCTGGTTCATGTTCCGGCTCAGAGGGTTACGGCTGCTGCTCTTAAAGATACCTTTCCATTTTTGCTTTTGGATTCCTGCTAAAGACTTGCCTTCGGTTTTGATGTTGTGCCGAAATAACGCTGCAAATCGGAAATATAAATAGCGAAAGGCAAAACATCTGTACAAATCACTGCCTGACAGCAGGGAGACGTCGAACGATCCGAAGCGAGGAGCTGAGCTTGGAGATCTGTCTGGTTTTTAACAGCACGCTCCGGAGTGAACATGGATAAATGGTATAACTGCCTTGATCTGCATTCCTTCCTTAAATAGGCATGAATCTGTGCGTTGCCAGTGTTTAATTTAGCAATCGCTCCCTCCTGAGTAATCGCGGCTGAAGCAAACGGCACCTCCCGTATTGCGAAAGACCCGCTGCTGCCGCAGGATTCACCCCGAGCAGGTCGACGCGTTTTTCAACTAAATGTTTTCGCAACAGAAAATGCCGAAGCCCAGGCCGTCGCACGTGAAGCTGTGTTGAATTTTCCAATTACTAAAAGCATTTTGGGGAGAGATGGCAGCCCTGGCCAAAAGTCCTGTTCCGAGAGGCATCTCAAAGAAGGATCCGCTCATAGGTTCCAAGTGACGCCCCCTCGCTGAGAAGTGAGACCTTTGTTGTTATTTCAAAAAGGTGAAAAATCAGTGCAAAAAAAAAAAAACCAAAAACCCGAAGCTTTTTTAAATTTTGTGTATTTATTAATACTTATAATTTGGGGTTCATCCAAATACTTGAATCTTTTTCACTCTTCACCCAGCACAGAGGGATGAATCCTAAGCAAGTTTTGGGTCCTTGACCCTTTTTTGGGTCAAACCCCCTTGCTATTCGAGAGCCCTCGGTGGGGTGAGAGCAAAGGAGATGCCGTGGAGGTGGCTTGCTGGGTACAACACGTGTGGCTTTATTTGGGACAGGTAAGGTACCTGGTGTGGGTGTTAGCATCACCACGGAGGCCAGGAAGAGCCAGCCCACACAGTCAGCTCTGTAACAGCATATGCCGTTCACCACGGGCAATTGTCTTCCATTTGGACTTGACCCCTTGAAGCCCTTCAGGAGACACTTTAAGGCGAACACCTGAGACCATAAACTGAGGGAGAACAAAAATAGGCACCAGTCCCTGAAGGGTGGAGCTGTCGACGCGTCAAAAGCACTTTGCGGCGCTGGAGTCACTGTTACGTGAACCCTGTGTTTTAAGTAGAAAACATGAGAAAAATCTCTCATGGAGATGGGGATTCATCTGTACCGAGCCTTTCCTCGGAGACTGGCCCTCAAAGGTTCCTGCTGGAGGCCACCTCGGTGTGCTTGCAAGCTCAGTTTGCTGGTGGAAACTGTTTTTACTGGGCTGATTTTGTACCAGAAAGCATTATACTCGATGAAGTATTGTTTTTCTCTGGTTTTTACCCTGGATCAGGTTTAATTTCTTCTCCAACTAGCGCAAAACACTTCAAGCTAGCCCCAGCTTTCTGCCGTTTGCTGTGAGCCGCTTGCCGGGGCACCCGGATCCAATATTAATGACTGCGCAGCAGCAGCCGTAATCCTTGGCCTCGGCTTTCCAAGCTCCGCTTTGAAAAGTTCAGAAAGAAAAAAATGCCCTTTCATACGGTGCTTTTATCTCTCTGGAACTGTATTTCAAGGGAGGTTTTAATATTTTTTTTTTTTTGAGGTTTTCAATGCAAATCAGAAGAAAAAGCGTGTCAGGATCTCCCTATCCGCAGTGAAGCGGTTGCTGTGGAGCTCCCAGTTGAGATGCTTGGGGTGAGGATACAGGTTTGCTGGTTTTTCCTGGAGCTGATTATTAATTGTCTAGCAGGTTATGAGTGATAAGTAAATAATAGGTGGGTAAGGATAACTAGAATATCCCTTTCTTTTCTTGCTGCGTTGTACAATTTGAATAAAGAAGCTGGAATTTTTAGGGGCCATTACTGCGACGTGAGGAAGTTGTTTCCCTGCCAGGCTCTGGAAATTGGCTCTTCTTTGCTTGGTGTCTCTACGGGCATCTGTATTTTTTGCTGTCACTGATTCCCAGACCAGCTTTGCCGCTGCCTGATGGTTTGCGGAGCCTCGTGCTGCCATGGGGTGAATGTCTCTGCCGGGGGCATGTCCCTGGGAACAGGCTGTGGGACCAGGATGGGCAAGACAAGAGCTTTCCTTCCAGCAGCAATCACAGCATCTTAGCGCTTGTGCTAAGGGCACCGCTTAAATATCTGCACGGAAGTCGGGAATCTGAATGCATGATAGAATTGCCCAGGTTGGAAGGGACCTTTCAGATCATCGAGTCCAACCATCAACCTAAGACCGACAAAAACCATCACTAAACCATATCTCTAAGCACTATGTCAACCTGTCTTTTAAATACTGCCCTGCTCGGCGACCCTGGCGTTCGCAGCCCGGAATTCTGCTTTGTACAAAATCCCCCTCTAAAGGTTGTGTTGCGTTGGGTTTTTTTCTCCTCTAGCTATAACCCTTGATCTATTTATTGATGGTTACGAGAATAATAGCTTTTGCTCTGGTTGTGCTCAGAAACGGGGCTGAGGAGTGTGGGTGCAATGCAGCAACTTGCAGCAACAGCGGTGCTAATAACAAATATTCTGTGTTTCTGGTGAAGGCAGGTCGCTGCTGGGGGTGTTGGGGCGGCATGGACTGGTGAGCGGCTCCAGCCCATGGCAGCGGTGTGGAGCAGCCCGGCTGCGGACATCACGGCTGTCCTGGCAGAGGGGTTTGGGCTGAACTCGTGTTTCTTGCTTGTCGATGTAAATCATAGAGTTGTAGTTTGGGTTGGAAGGCACCTTTCAAGGCCATCTAGTCCAACCCCCCTGCCATGAGCAGGGATGTCTTCGACTAGACCACGTTGCTCAGAGCCCCGTCCAACCTGGCCTGGAATGTTTCCAGGGACGGGGCATCTCCCACCTCTCTGGGCAACCTGGGCCAGTGTTTCACACCCTCAGGGTAAACAGTTTCTTCCTTCTATCTAGTCCGAATCTCCCCTCTTTTAGTTTAAAACCGTCACCCCTTGTCCTGTCGGTTATCCTTGCGGTCCCTGCATCCCTCCCTCTAAGCTGTTGTTGGTCTTGATGTTATTAATTTAGTCTGCTGTTCGCTCAGAGCTCAGCAGCGTGATGTGATGGCTTCAGGCTGCCAGTAAAAGGCTGGTGACTCTACTGCATGACACTGTGTGGCAGGGTTTGCAGGAGGGATCTCCACTCCTCTTTGGGTGCTTGGCAGCAGAAATTTCCTGGCTTTCTTTTAGGGTTTATTACCGCGGTTTTCATTATTGCTGGGCTAAAGACAAGGCTTTAGTGGTGTTTGCTAAAGGTGCTGCTGAACATGCGAATGTCCTCAGGTCGGTGTGAGGCCTGCTGGCACAGGTGGGGACCAGCAACGCTTTGGGGTCATTTCAACCCCTCTGTCGGGACAGGCTCTGTCCCCATCGCCGCTTGGGAAGCCCTCTCCAGCTGGGCTTAAAGTGTCTTGCAGGCGGATGGCAGTAACTGCACAGGTTTGCTCAGATGAGGTCTCTCTCACCCAGGCCATGGACAAGGGTGTAGCTTCTTTCCTTTCTTAATGGGAAACTTCTCGGCTGCTTCTTCGTCAGCCTGTTTCCTTTGCTCGACGTTGAGCCGTGTTGCCCACTTATGTTCTGCAAGTGCCTAAGGGACAGCACAGAGCAGTCTGTGTCCCACCAGCTGAAATGAGGGGCGGGGGGGGGACTGGATGGTCCTGGTGGCATCTTTAAATATGACTTTAAATTGTATTCTTTTGGCTCTGTCAAAACCCCTTCAAGTTCTTGTGGTTTTGATCGCTTATGTGTATTGGCATCTCTCCCAGGAGCCCTTATGGGCCATTGGAGGGCTGGGAAAGCTCTGCAGCACCGGTGTTTTACAGGGAAACAGGGAAAGGACAGTCCTGTCCTGGAGAGCTGGTGTTGGGAGTGCGAGGGATGGAGGGTCCATGGCTTGGTGGAGGGTGGCGTTTCGGGTTATCGGGGCAGCGGGGAGGGGTGTGCAGGGGACATGACCTGGTGCTGCCACCCAGTGGACCCCCAAACACTGGGGAAGGAGGGTGCAGCCCCACAAATGTATGCTGCGCTGTGGGGCTGTGCATGCTCCTGTGTGTACGTGCCCACGTGCATATAGGTGCCTTCCTACGTGGGCACGGTCCATACGAACCCAATGGGATCCAGCCCTGGGATGGTGCAGAGCAGAAGGTGTTGCCTCTAGAGCATGATGTCTCCTGAGCCCTTAACGGTGACCTGGTGTTTCTCTAGGCTGTGATTTCTGTAATTGCCTAATTTGTATTTTACACTCCTAATGAGGAAGTGAGTGGAAAGAGGGGGAAGTTGAGTTTGGTGGCTAAATTAGTAGGTGCAGGTGAAGAGCTGGAAGATAACATGAAGGCTTCCTTCCCATGGCAGGGCTCCCCAGTCCACCCAGGGTTTGGAAATCGGCTTTGTTCCCCACCAGGAAAGAAAACACAGAAAATTCTTGCAGAGAGGGATGTTTTGGTTCACTTACAAAAAGTCATCTTGGATAAAACCGATCTGTTTCATTTCCATGTTGACCTTTCAGAAATGTTATTCCACAATACATACTAGAAAATATTTGTATTAGAAAACTAGCTTAACATGAAAGGTCAACATCTTTTATGGTGAAAGCACGGAGGAGGCTGCTGCCCTGGTGAGGCCGTGGGCACGATGGCCCGTGGCAGGTTGGCACTGCCGGAGGTCCCTTTTCTTTCCCCCCTCACCTTGAGTTGGACCTTTCTCCTCCTCTTCACTGCTCCCCCAAATCTCTCTTCTCTCAAGGTCTTAAAGCCCCTGCCGACAGCTGTTGGAAAACTGCTTGCCACAGCTTTGAATCGTAGAATCATAGAGTGGTTTGGGTTGGAAGGGACCTTAAAGCCCATCCAGTCCCACCCCCCTGCCCTGGGCAGGGACACCTCCCACCAGACCAGGTTGCTCCAAGCCCCGTCCAACCTGGCCTTCAACCCCTCCAGGGATGGGGCAGCCACAGCTTCTCTGGGCAACCTGGGCCAGGGGCTCACTGCCCTCGCAGCAAACAATTTCTTCCCAATATCTCATCTAATAAATATAAGTGTATAAATAAATATAGGTGTGTGTATAAATATACATGTGTGCATATACCTATATAAATACCTGTATATTTACATACATCCCTGGAAACATTCCAGGCCAGGTTGGACGGGGCTCTGAGCAACCTGATCTAGTTGAAGATGTCCCTGCTTATGGCAGGGCGTTGGACTCGATGGCCTTTAAAGGTCCCCTCCAACCCAAACCATTCTGTGATTCTGTACTTTAACTTGCATCGGTGAACCCCACCCAGCCGCAGAAGGATGTAAAGATTTTATATTTGGCATAAAAAAACCTCAATAAAAATAGTAATTAGGAAGAAGGTTGAAATTCTTTGCTCTGCTTATTTAGTGTGTGCCTGCAGTTTAGACGGTATTAGGAAGATTGCTTTCTCCTGGCCCGTTCTGCCTGGGTGAAATGCAGAAACCTGCCCTGGAAATAAAGATCTGTCAAAATAATTCTGGCTTGGGATCACCTACCTGCCTCTGAGCCAGTGGCTCGTCATGTGCGGGAGGGAGAAAAATCTGTCCTTTCTTGGGAAAAAGACCCCAACGGTCATGAAAGCCCCCAGGAGGCACCTGCTGGGTGTGGGGCTGCAGGGGCCAAATACCAAAGTCGTGGTGCACGTTGAAGATGAAATGCTCCCGCCGGGAATGCAGGTTGAAAGAAGAACGTCAATAATACTGCTAATAATACATAATAGTGCCTAATAAATAATTCTAATAATGATGGCAATACATAATACTGGTTTTCCAGCCATCTCGAGATCCTTGTTAAGCCTCGCCAGGAGTAGGGGAGCCCTTTGCTGGGGTTGGTAAATGTGGTGTATTTTTTTTGTGCAGTGGGTTAGATCCCAGCATAAAAAGGAGAGTTTGGGGCCAGCGGGGGGCGAGGTGCCAGCAGCTGCTTTTATCAGCACAGGTTGGTGTCCTGAGTCAGGGAAAATCAGTACTGGGGGTTCACGGAGCTGAGTGCTCTCTGGTTGAGGTCCCACCAGCATCCCCCGCTATCCTCCATCCCCCTGTGCACACGTGAACCCAACACCGTGACTTTTATTGCTATTTATTCAAGAAGACCTACGTCTTTCAGCTTCGAAACGTTTCAGCCTGCTCCCGCACAGCACCCCAAACGCTTGGGGTGACCTCATGAAATGAATAGAAGTTGCACCCTAAAAAGAGAACCCTGGACGGGAAAAGCTGGATGCAATTAAATGGGAAAGCAGCCCCGTTGCTCTCGGCGGATGAAAAGCAAAGCCTCGTTTATTCGCTTGCTGATCGCCCCCGCGCAGTTTGCTGCGGCTCCAGGCTTGGAAGGAGGCACCTAATGGCTTGTCCCTGCAATATGTCATCCTGATGGTCTGTCGGTCACTCCCAAACAAGTTTTACGCGCAATTTTGTTTCCCTTCAGGGTAGCTGCTCAGCACCTGGTTGCTTGGGTGTATAATGGCTCCGAGGAAGGGGCTGCCACACTAAATAACTCACTCGGTATTTAGAGTTGTTAGCTTTCGCTAACTTTTAGGACTTCTTTTACGCTTGCAGTTTTTCTTTCTTCACAGCTTCGTGTATCTGTTGAGGGTGCCCCGGAAAGCAAATTATTTGGAAATGAGATGCCCATATGTCTTTATTGCTCTTAGTGGGAGAAATACGTTTGTACCGGTGGTTTTCTGAGCTGTGCCGCGATAGTTTTATAGTTTTATTCCACTCTGTTCGTTACAAAAACCCTACTGGGCCAGTGCGATGGTCATGGTCTTCCCAGCCTGGTCTGCGAGATGCAAGACCAAGGACGGTGATTTCTCCTTCGCTGCCTTTGTGGATAAAGTGTGACAATAAGGCCCATTGATTTGGAGGGAAATGCAAAAGGGAACTGGGAAAATGCATTCCTGGTCATGAGGAATAATGTAGCGGGTCTGGGACGTTCAGTGGAGAAAAGCTGTGGCGTTGGAGGTACCTGCAGGATATGACCTGGCCATAAACCGTCCTACACGTACGTCCCATGGGGAACAGCCCACGCAAGCTCTAAGCTACCCTCGATACTGAACTACATGTAGAAGATCCAGTGGGTGATTTGTAAATATATAAGTTTTTGCTCCGTTGCTGACGGAGCAAAGAATTCAGGTTCATTTGAGGCAAAGAATTCTGGTTCGCTTCCACGCCTTTAATTTAAACCTGCCTCAGTTTCCCCAGTGGGAAGCTGGACAGACCTTGCTTGGGGATAATGCAATTACCTCTAAAGCCTCCAGATATGTCCGTTTGACTCCTTTAGAGTCTTTCTAATCCGGCGAGATACTTATCGACACGTTCTCTCCTGCTGTTTAAAAACGTCTTGCTTCCCCTTTCCCTCTTGGCAGCTCCTTCACCCTGTGCAGCTTCCCAGGAAAGTTTGTAAGTGCTTTTAATTGACCGAGAGCGGTTTGTGCAGCGCTCAGATCCCCGGGCGCAGACAACCGGCTGATGAGGTTTTACTCCCGCTACAATGCATTGCTGCAGCGATGGCTTTTTCCTTTCAAAAAATCTGTTTTGTTGGACTAATAACGAATATGTCGTAAATTCTGGATTGGTCCGAGCTGTGTTGGTGGGGTTTCCGCGCGAAGCGGCTTTATCCTTGCTGAAAATGAGCATTTTTGCCATAAATGCGGAGAAGAGCCCAAAGCATCGCTTGCTCCTGGGGTCTCCCCCTGCCCACAGCCCTGGGGACATCCCAGCTTGTGGCGCCCCCAGAGGTCACCTCCATTCCTCACTCCAGGCTTTCGAAGAAAGGGAATATCCTGGTCCCCCTCTGATGGTGAGAGCTGCCTTGTTAACGGTGAGAAATGATGTAATTATGAGGAATTCCCGTTCCTTGTAATGGGAAATGCACGAGGATGAGCTGTTAGCTCCTCCCTGAAGAAAAGCAGATCCAAAGCCACCAAAAAAAGCCACAGAAACTATGAAGTAAAAGCAGTTCCCCCAAACTATCAAACGCTCCTGTGTTTTAGATAAGAAATAAACCCACGAGCACTTAAAATTCCCGGTTCTGGATGGGAGATGCTGCTTTAACACCCGGCAACGTGTTTCAAAATATCATCTACGCCTTCAAATCCCAACCCTTGGATCAGCTTCTTCCCAAAGCTCCCCCTGCCTCTGCTCCTGGCCCAGCTAAACGCGTATTCTGATTCCTGATGGGATTTACGTCTAAATTATCGATTCGGAGCGTTCATTCCTAACGTGAAACTTTTGCTCGGTCTTGCAGAACGGGCGGATTTGGTTTGATCAACGTGCGGGTGACGCCTTGTAAAAATATAGGGGTAGAGTACATAATCCCGACAGTTTGTTGGAAAATTGCTCTTTTTTTTGCCTCNGGATTAGTGAAGCTTGACCTGCTAAATTGAATCAGACAGTTATACAGCATCAGATGTTCACTGCATTGACCTTTTTAATGAGAAATGGGTCTATTAGATCTGTTTTACTCCCAGTAAAATATTTTATGAATCTGAGTGGTGCTTTCCATCATTTAGGTACGTATCAAGTTATAGAGGGTAGGTTACGACGTGACCGAGTAAAATTAGCTTTTTGATGGCTTGTCCAGGTGGAACATGTCTAATTTGTTAACTTGCTGACCCCTTTGCTCCCTGTGCCAAAAGCCTCAAAAGAAAAAAAAAA
>VWZL01003265.1:106837-127152 GCA_013396915.1 Stercorarius parasiticus
CTTTATGAGGGGAAGGAAAAGGCGAAGGCGTCCAGCAGAAGCTGCTCTGGCAAATCTCTGCCAGCCTGCGCCCTGCCAAAAATAAAAATAAGAGGGTAAAGCCCCACGCCTTCCCACTTCTGCAGAGTTTTGGGGTTTTTTATTTTTTTGAGAGGGGAAGCCCTTTCTGCTGGAGGTGCCTGCCCCCGGCGCAGCGGCTGTGCTGCATGGGATGCTTCCACCCTTTGTTCTCCTGTTCTGCCCCCTCCTCGTTTGCTCCGAATATTTTAAGCAGCTCAAACTAAGTAATTGCTTTGAATTATTTTTAAGCAAGGCGCAAATTAATTCATGCGTGCCTTCTCTGAGGTTTGAAGCGCTGAATACGGAATGCGTTGCGCGCAAGCTAAGAGCTCGGTAAACCCAACTTTCCTTAAAAGCTGTTGAGATGTTGGGGTATTTTTGAGCAATCCGTGGGGATTCACCGATTTTTTTCCCCCCCCCCCAGCCTTTATGGAGAAAGGAGGGTGGAGACAGATGCTGACCTGCTTTGTGCTCTGCTCCTCGGCCTCTGCTCCTCCTCGAGGTCAGATATCTGCGTTGTGCTGCTGCATCATCCATCAGACGCTTTCCCTAAAATTAAAGGTGCTTCAAATCAACAGTCAACTGTCCAAATACAGGGATTTTGTCCTACTTTAGGTACACTGTGATATCCTCAGCTGCCAGTTCCCACCCCAGGGATGTCCCCTCTAAATCCCATGTCATGTCTGCCAGCCCCTGTGGGTGTCTCAGATGGTGGGAGGCTACCTCAGATGCCCACCACAAAACCACTGGCTCCCATCCATCCATGAGTATCCATGAAATCAGGGACTTAACAGGCAATATCTGTTTATGATAAGATCCATTTACCCAGGCTTGCTCTTGACATTGATCGTTCAGCATCTTGGGGAAAGACAGTTGATGATATTAAGTTAATTTTTATCTGTTTTTTAAGCTGCACTCAAGCAAAACCCCGCACAAGCGGCATGTTCCCAGTGAGCTTCAGTGAGACCTTGTCGTTGCCAAGATGCGGTTTCCTCTTTGTTCCCTAAACCAGTTAATCGCTGTTTGTTTTATAAAAACAGTCAGGTATAGACTTTTCCTATAATTTGAAAGACATCCCTGGATGGGGACACGGTCCCTAGATCTTTTGTGACAAACAGAAGAAATTACCATTTTATAGAAAGCGAATAGTCAATATTTCATTTCATAGTTGCCATGTACAATTTTCCCCGTTATTTGGAGAAGATTAAACGAGAAAACTCAATTCATTGTTACATTTTAAAATATGCATTGGATTTTTCCGGATTGTTATTTTAGGCCGGCTCTTCCAACGTTGTTCCTTGGCAAGAATAGGGTCAGGGTTTTTTTTTTTTCTTGTTTGTTTTTTTTTTGGTTTTTGTGTGTGTGTGAAACATTAAAGGCTCATTTAAGCTGTTATCATCGAGAACACGTGTTCTTGCTGATTCACACCGGGGTTCCTGTCAGCGTCATCTGTTGAATGTCTCTGCTTTTGGCACATCGGGCGTCAAGTGTCTGTTCTCGCTTTCCAGGTGCAGTGGCCAACGCGCTGGGATTGGAAAGAAGATCTCAGGCACGTTTTCCATGGAGATGGGAGGATTTCCCAGTCCTTGAAGGAAGTGAAAAAGAAGCAAACCCAAAAAAGCTTGAAGGAAGCAAAAGCTGGTCATGAAGGCAGTTTCTCCTTGGAGGAAAATTGCGGCTTTTGACCAATTCTGTTCAGGAATGTCCCCATCCACAATGACTGTGCCTCCTCTGAGACCTTGTTGGCTTTACGGCAGCTTTGTCGTCCCAGGAGAAGTGTCTTGGGCTGAGAAAGTGAAGTGAGGGACCGCAGCTGTGCCGACTGCCGATCTGGTGGGGCACTGGTAGACCTTTGACCATCTGCATCTCCAGCCTGCCCATCTCTGGGAGTTACGAGCCTAAAACAAAAAAAAGTGTTTTAAAAAAAGGAATTTTGAGGGAGAGAAATGAAAAAGCAGGAACTAAACGCTTTTGCAATAATATTATGAAGTAAGAAGCATTGTTCCTTGCAATTCTGGCTTTTGCAGACATCAGCTTGGAGGTGGATCTGCACGATCCACCGATCAACTCTTCCGTTATCTCTCAGTATGAAGGAGAGGGGTATTTGCAGATGGTGAGAGCTGGGTCTGCTCTGTTTTCACGTCCCACCTGCCATCCCTGTTGCCAGCCATCGGCTCTCCTGAAGCCCCCCAAGAAATGCAGGAGGTGAATGTGGTCTAGGTAGGCTCAGCCCAGGTCATGCAGGGGCGGTGGGAGCTGGAAACAAGCTCCAGCCCCTCCTGCTCGGCTGTGAGCGGCATGCAGAGAGGAAGAAACGCAGCCAGCCGAACCCGTGCACGGCCGTATGAATCACACCCCGCGAGCAACGCGACAAACAACAACTTATCCACGTCTGATCTGCTAATACATATTTATTCTGTTAACAAGTAATTCATTCCTGAGCAGAAAGCTCAGGAGTTGATTTATATCGCAGTCAAATCAAGTCTGAACAAGCTGCTAAATTCACCTATATAAATCACGACAATTTTTGGGTTTGCTATGGGCTGTAGAGAAAATGGGAGCTGAGAAAACACGGCGCTTTGTGACTGTTAATAATTAATAACAGTTAATCAACAGCATGAGCAATGCTCTATTATTGTTAAGATTATTAATAATACCGGTAATTATTTCAGTATTACGACAGTGATCGTTCATAATAATAACAACGATGAAGGATAGGCACCGCGGGGTGCCCCCGTCACCTTGAGGACGCAGGTAGGTTGCGTGGTTGGAGCAAAGGGTCCACGTCCCCCTTTGCAAGATGCTTTGAATCCCAATTTGCGGTGGGTGTCAGAATAAACGTGTATGTGTGCAGCGTCTCCCCATCAGCATTGCCCCGGGAGAAGTAAATCAGTGTAAGCCATTCCCAGGTTTAGTTGTGTTTACCTAAAACAACCATGTTATTTGTTACGGGATAAATATTCACGGGAGGGATCACGCTTAACTCCAAATATTCAGTGGTCTGAAAATACTCATTTGCAATATTTTTATATCAGGGTGGTTTTTTTCCTTCTTATTAAATTAATTCCTCTTTAGAAGGTTATGTTTCTCCTGTAACTTCTGCGTATCTTCTGCCTTTGTACAAGGTAAAATTGCTTTGGCTCTAATTTCTATCATTTTAACGAACAGCAAATAAAATGGACGTGGGTTTCCTGGGAGGGCGAAGCGTTGGGAGCAGGAATTGCGCTAAAGGTTTAAACTCCCTTGATTAAGTTTCCCTGAGAGGTTTAAGTGAGCGTGTCCGCATTCAGATTCAAGTTAATCTAACAGTTTTTCGTAGACATCATGTTTTAAAGCTCTAAATCCACGAAAGGCTTTTTTGAGCCTTCTGCCTTGCCGTGGCTGCCCAGCGACGGTGCTGAATTTAATGCGTTGATGATATATTCAACCCAGCGCGCCGCAAAGAGTCACTAAATATTCAGCAGCCTCCTTGCACTGAGGCCCAAGACAAGCTCAGATGGTGACATTTTCCTCCCTAATCCCTTTACTTCTCTTCCCATGCAAGAGATTTTTAAAGAATGCTAAATGTCACCGAAGGCCCCTCAAACTTGCAAAAACTCTTTAAAAGTTGTGGGTTTTTTGTTTTTGTTTTTGTTTTTTTTTTCAAAGGAGGCGTAGCCTGCGGTGCCACCACCCTCCGGAGAAGAGCCTGGGTTTGGTGGCATCTCTTCCAGCGTCCTTCCAGAGGGACCTGAAGGTTGCAAGCGTGCTTTGAAGCCCAGATGATGCTCGACTGAGGATGGGGACTTTCTTCTCCCGAAAGCCGTGCGAGATCATGGCGTGATTAATAAAATAGAGACACTTCAGGCAAACGTGTGAACAAGCTGATGGCTTCTGCATCTTGAAGGCTTGTTAGTGCCAGCCTAAGCGTGAGGTGTCGCTTTGGGGGAATGGCATCACGTGGAAGAGGAAAGCTGGATGATCTGGTAATGTTGTATCTGGGGTTTATTTCAGGTTCTTGCACTGAAGGGAGTTGATTAGTCTTTTTAGCCAGATATCTCGATTTTCTAGGATGGAGGTGACCTCTGCATCCCAGTTCCCACGCGCGAGGTGAGGCAGGAGTATCCAGAACCGGCATAAGAATAAAACATTAAAAATTCATCTCTTGGAGATGGGGACCAGAGAGATTTCTGTGGGATTGAAAGCCACAGGCAGTGCCCATGGATAGAGAGTTATGGCCACCACGGGTCCCTTACCCCAGCCAAAAATTAGTGTTGAATTCGTGAGGCTTGAGAGCAGGAGATGCTACATCTGTCCAAGGCTGGTTTTGAGGTGGGGAATGGGTTTGAAGAGGAAAAGTGTTACAAGCGCAACAGTTAGTCGAAGTAAAGAACGATCTTTTCATTCCGGCAAATGTTAAAGTTTTGAATGTTTTCCCGAGGTAAGTACAGAAAGAAGCTGAGTTTTGGGTGAATTGGCAATTTAAACCAAAGACAATACGTCTGTGTTATTCGGGCTGTTTCCCTTCAGTTTGAAAAACATTTTTAAACCAACATAATCAGCTGAAATTGAAAACCAGTATTTCATTTTAAGGAGATTGTAAAAAGAGTTTTTCACCTTTTCAACGCGTTTTTTTCCCAGGAACTTGATAAAAACAGCCCTTTGCAATGACTAATTTTGGTTTTGATGAGCAAGAGACCTTAGACCAGATGAATTTTGCTGGAAGAAAGGCTGCCCAGCTCTATCCCCAAAGTCCTGGCACGAGAACTGCCTCATCTCGTGTCTCCTGGTGAGGTGGGTCGGGATGATGGGCTCAGCTTGGCACCCAGTTTCGCGCGCCGGGGGGTTGCTCCGTAGTCCTCCAGTACGAACCAAAGTCAAACGTGGTGCGAAATGTTTTATTCCACCCTGCGTAAACACCAGTTTATTATGCACAGAAAGAGATCGCTGCGTGTCTAAGGGAAGATTTTTTTTTTAGGTTCATCCCAATTAAGTCTCAGTTTTTTAATTGTTTATACACGGAGGAGGTTTATTGACCATATTTCTCCATGTTTCTTAATTGTGAGCACAGATGAATGTACCGAGCATAACATTTCAACTGCCTTATACGAGTTCATAACATTTTGCAATAACCCTTGCAGTATTTATTTAGATGAACACTTGAAGGACGTCTGTTGGTGCCGGAAACAATGATGCAGGTTTGGGGTTTGTTTTTGCCTTTTTTTTTTTTTTAATTCCTATTTTGTCAGAGGAATAGGCGTGCTTCTGTCACTCAAAATGAAAATCCTGCTAAGCGCCGACAAAACCTGCTCCGCATTACCCCCGTTCCTCCTTTCCCTCTCTAATTGGCAGAGTTGCAAGAACGACTGAAGGTAAAGTCTGCTAAGGCATATTTTGGAAATTGAGATCAATATCTTGCTAAGCCATATGCGCGGCTCTCCAGGGGGTTTATTCAGCCAGTTAGTATTTGCGTTGATAACAGCCCTGTGAGTTCTGTTTGATGTCGGGTTTGAAAAGGTACGTGAATAAGCAGGAGAAACGTGCTTCGTGTGCTACAAATCCGTGGACGAGAAGCCATGTGATGGGCAACTAAAACACAGGACTCGGTCAGATGGTCCGCATTGAAATCCCATTTTTGTCCCCAGTGTTTAAAAAAAAAAAAAAAATCAGATGAAATTTTTGCAGGATTTGGTCCTTTGCAGCACCCGAGTGCTCAATGGGGATGCCTTTACCTGTGTAGATCACCCCCCTTTCTGGTAGACCTGTGGGAGGTGAAGGCCACCCCATCAGCAGGCGATGGAGATGTGAGGAGCTCCAGGAGGAACAGCAAACCCTCCCTGGGGCAGAGGCAGAAGCAGAAGGGGATCACCACCACGAGCCCGCAGGGCCTGATCTGGCCACCTACGCTTGGATTTCATATCCACTGTCGTCATTTATCATCCGTACGCTTTCAGGGCCTGCTTCTTGTTTCCTCATGTAAAACATGAACGTTTTCCTTTGGAATATTGATGCTCATTCATTTTCTCATCTTCCTTCCCCCATTCTTCCCCTCCTTCCTCTCTCTCTGCTTAAAGTAACAACATTGGGATAAACAGTTAAACCTTTAACAACGCGTGGCCGTTGCTATATTTTTCCTTCATTTGCAAAGCATGAATATACACTTTCAGCCAGAGTGTTTGCTATGCGATGGGGACAAACACCCTAAAGCGAAAACAAGCGAGAAGGTGATGTCTCCATGGAGCAACCTACACCAATTGCCTCCCAAGGTGGCAGCAAACGCTTTATTTAAGTTGGGGAAAAAAACCAACCCTACAGACGCCTACATCTCCGTCTGACCCACTCACACGCTTGTAATTTAGGAGCGTCTTCCCATTTCTGCAACCCCTGGCGATGAGGTGAGGGCCAGGCAGGAGGCTGGGGGTGCCACCGCTCCCCAGGGAAGGATGGCTGAGGTGGCAGAGCAGATTGACACCCCCAGAAAGACTTGGAATTTCAGGTCTGGTCTTTTTCCTGTTTCTCCTGTGTGACCTCAGGCAAATCACTCAATATCCTAGTACCTCATTTTCCCATCAGTAAAATGAAGATAATCACTCTTTCCTACCTCACAAGTATATGAAGATGGATATACTGAAGACTGTGAGGTAATTAGCTGTTGTGGCATTGGGTCATCTAGTAATTCAAATGAATCTTACAGGAGAGATTAACCATCCTAACATCTGTTTCCTCTGCTCTGAACCAAGTAGGGAAAACACTTGATTTTTGCAGGGAGAACTTCTGCACCAGGGTGACCTTGGTGCAATTCTTTTCCTGGCTGAATTTTGACTCTTAATGGCTTGGAAAAAAATAGGAAGGAAACCTTAACGTGTTTCTCCAGCTTGTTAATTGGATAAATCGATTTGAGATAACGCAGGGGCTCTTGATGGCTTGCTCTGCATTTTGGTTCATTTTAATTCAAGTACCTGACAGCCCGGGAGCTTGTCCCACCCACACAGCGCAGCTGTAAGCGATGTCTATGTTTTGCTTTGGGGATCATCAAACACGAGATTTGGGAACAGACTTTTTAGCAGGGCCTGTTGCGACAGGACAAGGGGTAATGACTTTAAACTAAAAGAGGGGAGATTTAGACCAGATAGGAGGAAGAAATTGTTTACGCAGAGGGTGGTGAGACACTGGCCCAGGTTGCCCAGAGAGGTGGGAGATGCCCCGTCCCTGGAAACATTCCAGGCCAGGTTGGACGGGGCTCTGAGCAACGTGGTCTAGTTGAAGACGTCCCTGCTCATGGCAGGGGGGTTGGACTAGACGGCCTTGAAAGGTCCCTTCCAACCCAAGCCATTCTGCGATTCTACGAAATCCAGCTGGGTGGATCAGAAACTCTTCTGAGATGCCAAATCATTTTTGGTCTTTGCCTCTGTTGTATCTTCTGGCAGTGTTAAAACTAAGGTACCGTCCGCTCCTGTGGACTTACCAGCAACATCACTGCAATGTGGTTACAAGGACTTGTGAGGTGTGTGGCACAATATTGTCAGTGGAAAACAAAATATTTAGCGTAATTTTTGATGAGTAACAGCACTGTTACTGGAACAGTAACTTTTTTACCTTTAGCGACTGCAGATCTGCTCGCCAGGCGCTATTCAGAATATTACCTTGAACGTACCTCGTGACTTTTCCCTAGCAAGCCACTTAGGCATTAGAAAACCCTGAATCACCTTTTTATTGAGTTTTTTATACTGGCCCAGCACGCCATTCAGCCTGGACATTGAGAAGTTCGCCAGCCAACGAAATCAAATCAATTAAGCCCACAAGATTTACGATGCAGGTCTTCGGGAGTTTTGGGGGGGGGGCAGGGCTGGAGTCCCTGGCCTTTTGCCAAGGACACAGCAGGAAAACGCATTTTCGCCTTGGCTGCGTCAAGGTGCAGGTGGAGAGGTGTGCGGCTGCAGCAAGAGACGTGAAGCGGGCTGGGATGTTCTGCTCGGAGGTGGTGAGCTGCGGGGAGGATTCATCCCCTGGTCATACCTTGGGGGCTGCGTCTTTTGGGACAGGTTTTCAGAGGATCGATTATAGATGTATTTGATTGTCACGACAAAGGACACGAAGGTACCTCGGGACGTACCGCCCTTGGCATCTCTGTGGTAATATGTCGGAATAATTAGGGCAATGATGTCTGCCTTCAGATAGGCACGGAGTTACGGGCAACTTCAGGCATGGGCATGTTGGGAAGTGTCCTTTGAACAACTCCGTAATTCCCAACCCCCTGTCTCTCTAAATGATTAGTTTTAATGGAAAAGAGCCAATGGCAACACTATATAAAAGCGTCGAACAAGGCAAGGTACACACCTTATTACCTCTGAGCATACCTACATCTCTGTTAAGCTGCCTTGGGCTGACCTCAGCAGGCTGTGTGAGGCGGGGAAATTACATTTTTTTTTTTTTTTTTTTTTTCCCAGAACGGTAACTTTTGAGCAGCATTTTACACGACAGCCTTCCTTTTCTACCTCTCTAATTTTTCCGTTATCACCATTTTCTTTTCCTACACACAAATCACCTCTGGTTGAAAATCAGGTTTCCTTATTCCCATTGATCTGCTACATGAATCTAAAATTACCTAAAGCTGTTCCTGTCACTCCTTCACATCCTGATGTGGTTTGACTGCTCTCCCAAGCGACGCTTTTCGGATCTGTGCTTGACGTGTTTTCATTCCTTTAAAAAATGCATCTTGAAATTGTTCTCGTTTCCCTTTGCAGTTTATCGATTACAATCCGGCAATTTCCAGGCCCAATCTTGACAAAACTTTTGTGATATAGGGCTGTTTATTAAGAAAAATCGCTTCCTCTCCAGCTGCTACGCCTCCTCGCGTAGCACCTGGGTGACACTCGTGTTTCTTGCCAGCAAGAAATAATCAGAGCCCTACAGAGTCGGGACAAAGGGAAGCTTTTAGTGAGTAAATATGGACTTGTAGGAATGAAAAAATGAAAATAATACAGGCTTTACATCATGTGGGATGTTGCTAAAGCTCCCAGTGGGTTTGGTGCTCTGGATGCGCTTCCTTATTCTTGCCTTTGTGTGTGTGTGTGTGCTGCACGGCACCGGCTCCACGGAGCCCTCGCCCCTTTCCATGAGCACTCTGCCAAAGCGCTATTCAAGGGAGGGTTTCGTATCTCTGCCGTGTCGCAAATGGATCGCAAGAAAAATTCAATTTGTGCAAAGGAGGCTGAGATTCATTTGGAAAACATGTAGGCAATGCTCCTGGGGAAAGCGGTGCCTGGGGGATACACGGGGAGAAGGAAGTTGCACTGGCAACACGGAGGCAGTGAGGAATGGGGTGAAGATGCAGCAAAGAAGAGAGGGAACGATCAGAGGGAAATGATCTCTCTGATTAAATGAGAGGGAAAATGATCAGAGGGATGGAACATCTCTCCTATGAGGACAGGCTGAAAGAGTTGAGGGGATTCAGCCTGGAGAAGAGAAGGCTCCGGGGAGACCTTCCAGCCCCTTCCAGTCCCTCAAGGGGCTCCGGGAAAGCTGGGGAGGGACTCTGGAGCAGGGAGGGGAGCCATGGGACGAGGGGGAAGGGTTTTACACTGGAAGAGGGGAGATTGAGGTGGGATCTGAGGGAGAAATTGTTTGCTGTGAGGGTGGTGAGCCCCTGGCCCAGGTTGCCCAGAGAAGCTGTGGCTGCCCCATCCCTGGAGGGGTTGAAGGCCAGGTTGGACGGGGCTTGGAGCAACCTGGGCTGGTGGGAGGTGTCCCTGCCCAGGGCAGGGGGTGGGACTGGATTGGATGGTCTTTAAGGTGTCTTCTAACCCAAACTCTTTGATGATTCTATGAATCAGCAATATCAAAGCAAAGTTAAAGAGCAGCTCATTTCTCTGATGAATGACTGTGTAAAGGAAGGGAATTAAACTCATAAACCGGGAAGTGCAAAAGCGTCTCCAAATAAATTAAACAGACATCCATGTGGAAATGCAGAGCTTGTGGCATTTATGGTGGGTCTTACAGGTGCTCGGCTTCGAACTGGAAGCCTGTAGTGGGACAAGAGGTTTATATTGCATATTAGGAAAAATTTCTTCACGGAAAGGGTTGTCAAGCATTGGAATAGGCTGCCCAGGGAAGTGGTGGAATTGCCATCCCTGGAGGTATTTAAAAGCCGGGCAGACGTGGTGCTGAGGGATGTGGTTTAGCGGTGGTTTTGGCAGTGTTGGGTTGATGGTTGGACTCGGTGATCTTTTCCAACCTAGAAGACTCTATGATTCTAAGAAGAGCTGGAATTGGTCTTCAGGCTGAGGGTGGATGTCTTCAGGAGCTTAAGTGGTTGTTAAGAACTCGTTATGACATTTGAGGAAGGAAGGAGCCCTCGCTCTCATTAGCAGTAAGGCCATTTTGCCTGGTGAGCAAGCTGAAGGGTGTCAAAACACACCGACATGTAACACAAGGATGTTTAAAAGCCTCTTCACTGTTTCAGCGTGGTGGAGCGCAGCCTGAGCTCCAGAGCGAAGAAAAAGGTTGTGGGCCAGATCTGCAGCTGGCACCCATTGCTCGACGCTGCCGAGCTCATTCGCGCCCGAACTTACGCTGTCATCTTAAACCATCCCAACCCAAAAGGTACAAAGGGATGCAGGACCGCAGTAACCATATGAAGAACTGTGCTCACCCTGTATTATATGAATATATATAATATTAAGTAATTTCCTAACGTGAATCAAAGCGCAGTGAAGAAAAGAACAGCAACAGGTATCTTGTGGGGAACATAACCCAGCGTGAGCCTGCCCCAAGTTGCCCAGGGGAAATGGCAAAATTTTGGGGGTACACACGAGGCGAAGCATCCGTGTGGCATTCCAGACACAGGCAGTTGTGAGCGTGGCAACAGATATTGCTGAAAGCCTGCGTGAACCGTGCCTTTGCTGTCTATGGAAGAAGAGAAGCTCTCTTCCTGGAGAAGCTGGGATGGTTCCCTGCCTCCATGCCCCGGCTGGCGTGGGTGCTAACGCAGAGCGTAATTCACCTTATGCACAAAGGACACAGGTTTTGCAGCGCTGGCTGGTTTGTGTGTGAATTTTTTTTCCACGCTTTTGGTTGTTGTTTTGACAGAGATTGGGTTTTTGTGTTTTTTGGGGTTTTTTTTGGTTTTTTGGTTTTTTTTGTTCCTCTCATTCTCCCCTCCTCCCCGCTCTGACAAACGATTCACCCGGAAAGAAACCAGCTCCGGCGGCGTTAGGTTTGACACCGACAAACTTCTCATGGCTTCTTACCCCTTTTCCCAGGCAAGGCCAAAGTAGCAGAGGCTCCCCCAAATTAATAATGCTATGGGGGCATTCGGCGGTCCAGTCTTCATACTGATGGACCTCTCAGAGGAGATGTAAAACCAACATGCAAAGCCCTGGCAGCACATTAAATTCCCACCACCGCTTGTTTACCAGGGCAGGGCCACAAATTGCAGCAGATGTGGGACAATCCAGCCAGAGTGGTCCTTCCTCCAGCTGAAAGCTCTTTCCCGCTCCCAGCTGCATATTTAAGTTTTCCCTGGCACTTTATCCACTTGTGGGGTTGTCTGTAGAGTCTCCCTGGGCTGGTGGTACCCTGGATGAGAAGCTCCTGGTCCTGCTGGCTCCAGCGCGCCCCAGGATGGAGGTTTTAACTCCAGACGGAGTGAAGCTGTTGGATGAGCAGGCATCTCTGATACGAATCTTAAGAGGGACCGTGCTTTCCGTTGCAGCGTGTATCACCATGCTGTGCTGTAAGAAATATCTTTTACGTCAAAGTTACGCTTGCTGGCTCTAGATTGTTGTTAATTTTAGAATAAGAGGCTGCTTCTCCGATTTTTGTGTTATTTACCACTTTTGGCTCCCGCACACTAATCTTATTTCTGAGTTGTGATACAGAGTGGGCCTGGCTCTCACTGGTGCTTCAGGTGGAGAGGAAGGAGAGAGCCTGGAAGGATCTAAACGTGTGGGAGACACCAAGCAAGAGGGAATGACTAATTCAAGTATCTTTTTCTCTTCTGACAGTCTCAAATGAATCTTTGTTTTGGGAGCGATTGAGAGCTAGCTCTGTCTGGGAAATTAACGCCACTTGCTCTAAAGGACCCTTTGTCAAAGAAATGCCAAAAAAATTTATGGTCTTGAGCCAGGCCATGCAAGTATTGAATGAAGAGTGTCAATATATGGTCTTCTGTTTACGGCTTTAGTGAAAGAGGCTTTTCAGGCAGAGTGTGATTTGTACCAACTCCTACCCGCAATTGATCTCAAAAGGACCAATTTAATGCAGGAGCTGTTTATTTTAGGAGAGTGCTAACAGACCTTTGAAAGGGTCAGCGGTGGAGCCAAACAGATTTTTTCGATATCTATATTGCTGAAGAAAAGGTGCTCTCTCAGGTGCGCTCCCCAAAAAGGGTGGAAGGCAAATACTAGGCATTTATATCCCGATATTACTCTGTTACAGAACACGTTAGAGCTACAGGGCTTTTACCCAACTGCAATTAATACCTTCCCATCTGATTTCAAGGCTGTGGAAATTCAGGCTTATGCAAATTCTAGTAAACAACTTCACATGCTTTGCTGTAATAGAACAATTGCAGTCTTTGGCTGCTGGTAGTCCAATATAAGACTTATTTTTGTTGAACAATGGCAAATGTAGTGTAAAAATTGTTCAAGAGACCAATAAATAAATATTCCCCCTTTGCTGGGAGTGAAGGAAAAATTAATGTCCAAGCAGAGAAAGCAATTTCTCAGCGGAGGAGCTGAGTTTCCTGATAAATGCACCCAAACTTGCACACCGAGTTTGGAAAAATGAAGCTGCTGGTTGTGTGGAGCTTCAAAAGTCCCAGTTGCTCCTGCACCAAGCTGCTTGGGATTGACCCCCTTGCATGACCCTTCATAAAACCTGGGTGCAAGGACAAAGCCTCCTGCCCTGTGCTGCCTCATCCCTGTGGCACCGTCTGGCCTGGAAAAAACAGTGAAGTGTATTTTTTAGCCATGTTTCCTGGATGTATTCCCTGAAGTTAAAGCACCCACAGCCACCCCTGGAGCCCATGTTTGGGACACGGAGGGATTTGTGTGGCCAGTTGTGGGTGTGCGGCACAGGCCTCCTCCTTGCCACCTCAGTCCTGCGTCTTCCAGTTCCCCCATACAAGCAGTAGTAAGTCAGCACTGGGCAGGTCTCCGCATCCCAGCGCCTGTGATGGTGACCACGTGCTGTGTCCCCTTTCACAGAATCACAGAATGATGCCAGAGCAGGGTCACCCACAGCAGGTTGCACAGGAACGCATCCAGGTGGGTTTTGAATGTCTCCAGAGATGAAGACTCCACCACCTCTCTGGGCAGCCTGTGCCAGGGCTCTGCCACCCTCAAAGGAAAGAAGTTCCTCCTCATGTTTAGGTGGAACTTCCTATGCTCAAGTTTGTGCCCGTTACCTCTTATCCTGTCACTGGGCACCACTGAAAAGAGCCTGGCCCCATCCTCCTGACACCCACCCTTTAAGTATTTATAAGAATTCATAAGATCCCCCCTCAGTCATCTTTTTTCCAGACTAAAAAGACCCAGATCCCTCAGCCTTTCCCCACCAGAGAGGTGCTCCAGTCCCCTAATCGTCTTTGTGGCCCTTTGCTGTCCCCTCTCCAGCAGTTGCCTGTCCTCCTTGACCTGGGGAGCCCAGAACTGGACACAGTGCTCCAGCTGTGGCCTCACCAAGGCAGAGTAGAGGGGGAGGATGACCTCCCTCCTCATGCCCTTGCGCCCGCTGGGGAAACATCTAGCCGGCCCTTTGCAAACACAGCGAAGACAGTATGTAGCGCTTGATCCTGACTGATTAATGCCCTTCCTAAAAGGCTCTTCGTCTTCCCCTCAATGCTGCCTGAGAAAAGGTGCCAATGTTTTTCCACCGTGCTGCTGGTGCGTGCTGTTTATTAACCGTGATGCTTAGCACGTACCTGCCTTTGGCCTCTTGGTCCTTGGGCATCCCCTCTCTCCTTTGCTTAATGCAGAATAAATATTTAGATAGCGGGATAAGAGTCTCATTCAATGTAATTAGTGTTTTCTTACGTGCTTGTTAGATGAAATATTAAAACCTTCATTGTCCTTCTTATTTACTTTACATTAAATTGTTATGAGTGACTAACGATCTTCATCTTCCTTCACGTGCACACCTAATCTGTGAGCAGCTATTCTGGGAGGCTGATAAGAAACATTTCTTTTGAAATAGTACGAAGTGGCTGGTTCAGGGTCATATTAGCGTACGTGGTGCTCATATTCATAGTATGGATGGGTTTTGTGGCGAAGGAGAATGTGATGCTTACAAATTATGGGCCAGTATTTATTTATTATATTTATTTCCAGGCTTAACCTAATATTCAGTAAGTCTCAGGAGGAATTTTGGCTATCCTACCAATGCAAGATAAGGTTATTTTGTGCTTGAGCTTGTAGCAAGTGCAAAAGTTTGTGTGCAGAGACCTGTTCCCATGTATTCTGCAGCTCTTGTATCTTGAAGCCCTGCCAAGCTTCTCCACGGCCCACCAATGAGTTAGGACATCTCCCCGTTCCCCACCTGCCCTTCCTGGGCTGATGCTTCTGCACCTCTAAGACGCAATGAGCCTCTTTGGTGCAAGGAGCTTGGGGTCAGCGGGGTGCGGGAAATACGCAGGGAGAAAGTTGCTCAAATCGTGAAAAAATCCATTGTTTTATAAAAACGTGAGGGGTTGCTACCGGAGTGATGCCAAGCAAGGCATTGGGCAAAGCCTTGGTAATACTCTCACCCGTTGTGTCAGCGCATGTTCTCTGTGATGTTGGCTCGGGGAAGTTCTCATTCCCGTCACCACCAGAAAAATAACTTGGGTTGGGGAATAATATTGGGGAAAAATAACCACTGAGTTTTCAACAACATTGATTTACAAACATATTTAATACAGCACTGTGACCGTCTTTGTATACCGTAAAACTTCCGTAAGGGTTGGTTCCTGAGCAGTTCAACTTATTCATTTTAAGTGACTCAACCGTAGCAATATATTCAGGTATTAATACAGAATAGCTATTCGCCAAGGATATTTGAGCAGCCAATAACCAACTTGCCTTGAACAAAGTGGACGGGTGTAAATGGCTTAGCGGCTTAAGATATTTCGAGCGTAAATTTGCATAGGAACAAAATCTTGCTGGTAAAATTATTCAGCCTATTTGGTGCTAGTTTCTGTCCTCTGCTCACAACGTAATGGGGATGAACAAAGCTATAGGGTTTCATGTCTATTTCTGTAATTTTTCTTTTTTCTTTTCGCGGCCAGGTTTTGGAGCAGAATTGCACCTTTTTTTTCCCCTCTAAGTCTTGTGTTTTCTGATTATGCCGCAGAAAGCTTTTTCTGGGAAATGCCGTGCTCCTTTGTGCTAATGGGGAGCTGGGTCTGTCTGAAGCTGGTCAGGTGAACGTCTAAGGAAAACACGTCAGAGAGATCGTTCAAAGAGTCTCCTGAGCTGCTAATTTCACATGTTGGGTGCTGTCATCTCGGTGAGATGAACAAGACCCACTGGAGAGATCTCGTTATCTTTCCCTACTTGTTCCAGTCTTACGCTCTTCCCGCGGCAGAACTGTCGGAATACCGGAACCGTCAGGGATGTACGAGGCCAATGGCAAAGCAGAAAGCGCTTGTCTTCTTGGGGAACTGCAACCATTCGGGTTCAATCAGGTGACACGTACCCACCAGGGACTACAAACAAACCAAATAACCAGGTTGTTTAATTACAGCGTTTTATAACGGAAGCATTTCAGTTTAACTTCAGTTTTGTGGGATTTCATATATGCTTCCAGTTCTCATCCATTTATATTAAATAAGGTTAAAAAAAAAAAAAAAAAGGATAATCCCCCTGTAAAAAGACCTAGACCTCTTGTTTTCTTTTGGAGGAGCGTTTTGTTCAACAACAAAAAAGAAAAGGGAACGTTTTAAGGGATTTTCTATTATTATTTTGGAGTATTCTCACTTCAGGTTAATTCCACCCTGTACCTGTTCTGAACTATCTTTTTGCCTTGGCAGAGCTGTAACAGAGATTATTCAGACAGCTTTGTTTGCAGTATGACTCCCAAAAATATTTTAATTTCATTTATAACTCGATGGTTTCAGAAGATGCGTTTCACTGAGGGAACGAAGCAGAGAGGAAAGGGCAGGTGTGTGCAAGCTAGAACAAACTGGGGAGTCTACAAAAAGGCTGTGGGGTAGAAGGAATCGTCTGGATGTGGGAGATGGGATAAAGTGAGCTGGAATTCTGTTGCATGTAATAAGAACTTGTAAGTACGGTATGTGGGGAATTGCTTTTAGCAGGGTGCTCAGCTCCTTTCAAGATGCTTTTATACCTTTTTTTTCACGTCAGTCCATGAGTTAATTTTCTTCTGCGGGGGAAATTCAGTCCTGGGGCAAGGCACAGGGACTGCTGTCCTCCCTGTGGTGGTCCCAAGTCATTTATTCCCGGTCTCTGCCGGCCGCGTGGGCTGCGCTGCCCAGGGAGGAGAAGCTGTGAGCATCTTGATCTCTCACAGCCGATTATTCTGTGACGGAAAGGGAGTAATCTATGAAGATGGCTCTATAAACACATTTTCGCCGAGGTGATGTTATTACCGCAGTTTTGCCAAAAGCAATTATTTTATTGAATAAGTTCATTGTGCTGCCAGGGGTCTGGCTATACTTTATGTGGCTTAAATGAGGTTCCTTGCCAAAGGAGACTTCCAGAGAGCTTTAATTTTATCCAGCCTCTGACTCATTAGCGGCAGTATCTCTCCTTGCAATTTGTACGTCCCAGGCAGAGGATGCGACTAAGGATGGCCAGCGCTCACGAGGAGTGGAAAGGTGGCCCTCACATCTCTGATAATAGTGAAAGAACCCTTTTTTTTTTTTTTTAAGGGATATTTTCTGTTTACCAGGTTTGGAGCGGATCCGGTGAGTCATCTGTAGGTGGTTCACCTAAACGGGCCCGGCTGGAGGAAATGATTCACCGTGGCACCCGATGGCTGGCATTGGCTGGGTCTGATAAGCGGAGTGACACCCCGGAGCACTGCAGTCTCTGACAATAACCACCATCCCTGGAGTTATCTCGTAGGTAATGCATTTCCATTTTTCCCGTGATTCACACGCAGTGGGATAGCCGAGGAGCTGGGCACGAAGTGTGCCAAGAAGGTTTTCTTTGTCATCGTGGTAGGTCTTCTTGGGGCTGGTGTTTTGAGACGTACGCTGGACTCTGATGAAAAGTGGCTTCTTTTTTTCGTATTCCCTTCCCCCTCAGTCAGGTTAGAAATGTTTCTGCCGCGCAATGGCAGTGATGCACGCAGCGATGGGGGCTGCTCTCCCTGCCGTGGATCGCGTGGCTCCCGTTGAAAACACCCGTTCAAGGGCAGAGCGGGGCAACGCGGTGTCCGTGATCCTGCCCGCCTCATCCCCGACTCACCCACCCCAAGGTCAAGGGGGGAACAGCCCTCCCAGTGCAGCCGTATCCCACGCTCGGCCATCCACGATGCCTCCCCCTGTGTTTGTTAGTTCCAACTCGTTAGCGCTGAGCTGATACTCGAAGGAGTCTTGCGAGCGCCCTTATCAGCTTCAAGGTGACTCGCTCGAAGCTGTAGCTCTTATCGCTGTCCCCGTTGGGCGCTGGATGTGACCCAACTGTTTTATCGAGTCTCGTGATGGGGGGGAAGAGCAGCCTTGCCCGGGCTGTTTGCAGTAAACGTGAAAACCCTTTATCGGATAACACAATATTGTGGAATATTAGAAACTAAGTTTCTCTTCAGGTTTCTATCTTTCGTTTGGCACAGACCCCCAGGTAAGCGAGAAGGATTATATGGTGTGTAAATGCCTGCCATCTGGTTCGGGGGGATTAGGACCGTGTTCGGTTTGTGGGCCAGTGTCCCTCGGGTCCTTTTATGATGGGCTGATGGTAGCAGCTTAAATTAAACGTGGAGATAAACGGCATCCGAAGGATTTGCAGGCAGGCTGCTGTTCATTTGGGCAGGTTTGGATGCCTTAGTACATTAAACCCAAATACCTGGCCAAAGAAACGCAGATCCCTCTATAAGCCACCCTTTGTTTTTTTCCACCGCTTTGGAGATAAGGTGACACCTCAGATAAGCCCTGGCCAATGCTTGTCCTTCCTAACCATAGGAACATCTCTTGGTCTGGCTTTCCCCGGGCTCACTTTTTTTCCCTCCGGTTCAGCTTTTTTAATATGACATGTTCTGGCTGAAAGCTCAATCTGCTGAATTCTTTCACAGACTTTGCCCATCTTCTGCTACGGTGTGCCCCAAAAACACGGCGGGGCTTCCCTTTGCGGTTACGGAGGTTGATCCGACTTCTCTCGAGGTGCCTGTAGCTTCACTTTATATATGATATAGTTAGGTGAAGAAAAATCACTGTCACAGAGGAGTCCTCTGACCTAGCTCAGCGGTGGCACCTCTCTTCAACCCGACACGTGCTTATTACAGGTGATCCTGGGATACTGAAAGCCAGGGTTTTTTGTGGGGATAATAAATCGGCAGCTCTGTGCAAATAACCTGGTAGTGGCTTTGCGCAGCCTGACCCAGGCTGTGTTGCGCGCATCCTCTCTCCCCCCGCAGCGTTTATCAGCTCCTGCACGTTTGCGTTAGAGAAATGTCTTCCTTCGGAGAAAAAAAAAAAAAAAAGAAAAAAGGACTTTAATCCAAAAACTTGGATTTAGAGGCAGATTCGGTTTCTGGCACATATCTGTCATTTCAGTTAATTAAGTGGTTACACGGAGAGCAGTTCAGAGAACTGCTGTGCTCCCTGTATGATTAATGGAATTAAGTGGTTTGAATCATTTTATGGGACCGCATTGACAGGGCAGCGAGGTGCCTATTTGATGCTCGTAAATCAGATATCCAAAACAGATGACGTGAACGCCCTCATCAGAGCTTTAGGCAATAAGAGGATGATTTCTGCCTTCCGAAACCCAACACTCCAAATAAAATGCACTTTTGAACCTGCTGCAGCAGAAAATACTGGGACACGTGAGCTAGGACTGGGCAGGTCTTCCTGGCTGGATAAATAAGTCAAATTACTGGTGCTGCAAACGCCATCCTGAGGTTACTTTCTTGGCTACGTGGCTGCTGTTAGGAGCCTGATCCTGTGTGTTCTCAGCTTCGACAGCAAGAAAGCTCTCCCTTATTTTGACACTACATGAATCCCTTTTGAATTTTATCCACGGGCTCCTGCACCAGCAATTTTTTTTACCTGACTGAGCTCTTCTCATCCCTGGTCCTTAGATAGGATGCCAAACCCTTTTTGCCGTTGCTAGGCTCAACAAGTGACACTTCTAGAATTTCCTTTTGCATGATAAAGTAGGTTTTTTACCTCCTTTTGTAAGCCTGGGAAGCCTCCTCTGCACCTCCACGGGCTTGGATTAATCTCTGGTGGTGGGGGGGGACCTGAGTTGTGTGTGCTATTCCAGAGGAGGTCTCCCTCTTCCCTTGGTCAGTGAAAGGCATTAACGCTTTCCTGTCTCTGGGGGAAGGAGGTGGTGAATCCCAGAATTGCGTTGGCCTTTTTGAAGGCTTCGGTGAATTAATTGGGACTGTAATATTGCAAAGAAAAACAAAGCAACAGTGAAACAAATCGCCCTGGCGCAGCAAATGGGACCTGATTTACAAACCATGCTTGTTCTTCGGAATTGCTGGGCTCACTTTCTGATCTCTACCTTCAAGTGCAGTGGTTGAGGACTGACAATGGCCACCTCAAAAGCTGCTGCGGCTTTGAGGAGCTGTGATTGCGCCGTTGGCAGGGGTGCATGGTGCTGGCAAAGGTGATCGGCTGCAAACTGCAGGAGCGTGGCCAGTTATGGATGCTATGGAGGGGAAAAGTCAGAGCTGGGAACGCAGACCTGCTCCAGAGATAGGGAATTAATGTATTGCTGCCCTCTGGCATGGATGCAGCCAAGCCAGAAGCCCCCCCGGCTCGGTCTTACCTGCACTGGAAGAAAGCAGGCTGCGGTGGGCATTGCTGGCAGCGTCCTGTGGACAGGAACGGAGGGTTTTCACCGTGAACTTATGAATTATAATGGCAGCAAAAGCGACCCCTCCTCCCTGCCTGGGGCTGAACGTGCACACCATTTCTGCTGGCAGACCGTGACGTTCCCGCGCTGGGCAGCTGGGCTTGTTGACAGGTTATAATCAATTCTATCCAACCTTTTTAAGCAACTTAATTCCCCAAAGCGGTGCAACTTCAGTTCATCATCAGTTCTTCTAACCCAATAACGGGAGGGCAAATTATTAGAAAGTGACAGCAAGGGATGTAGCTGGGGGGG
>VWZL01003265.1:127166-165303 GCA_013396915.1 Stercorarius parasiticus
GTGGAAAGGATTCTGCCTCTTACACTGCCCTCTCCGGAGGGGATGAGGCTCGGCAGCCCTCCTCGCTCGCAGCACGTAGGTTGTTACACAGCGATCGGGGAAAGCGCGGGCAGAAATGACTCCACTCCTGAGAACGCCTCGTTTCATCGCCAACGATAACAATGCATTGACTTGATGTTAAAAAAAAAACCCAAAATGGTATTGCAGGTGGGAGGGGTGAGATGTGATGCCCCAGATTTCCCCTGCCACCGGAAACAGGTCAAGGGCAGGTTCCCAGCAGGTAGGGGAGAGCAGAAGTTCTGCCTCGCAGGGGTATCCATCAGCACGTACCCATCAACCGCCGAGAAACCCACAAATCCTTTTGTTCTGAGGTCCGTATAGATCATGCTGATACACCGAACAAGTTTGGAATCAAGCTCCATTTCACTGGAGGAGCCTCAGGGCTGCAAGGCTGGCTCATAAACTTGCATTTCAAATCAGGAATTCTCATCTTTTGGGGTTGTGGATCCTGTGATGGGTGAAGCCCAGGGTTTGATAGTGGATAGTCCCAAAATTAGTTTTGTTCACAATAATCTTAATCTTACTGCAACTATTTTCTGGTTCATGAAACCTGTATCACTAGGAAACGTTTCTATAAATTTAGTGAATATTCCCCTCGGTTTTGGGCGAATATGGAACTACTTGACAGTTTTTGCACTTCAACACAGAAAATCACTGAAATTTAAAGCATGGAGGAAATAAGCAGCCTTTCAAGCACAAAGAAAATCCTCTCCATATCTATCTTTTTCCGCCAGTTTTAATTTCAGATACAACCTGCTGTGACCGAGTTGGAGTTTTAACATCAGAAAGAAATATTCTGCCTGAAATGGTCGAGACTGTGCAAAACAAGAGATTTTTTTTTTCTTTTGTGCGGCTGGCATAAATCCCTCGCCCTGACTGCTGTTTGCTCAGACCTAGGGTCAGACCAGCTTGTTATTTGGAGAAGCCCAAGGTCCTCATCTATTCCCGTTTTTTACTGTGTGTAGCTGCTGCATCCCGCCTGTGGGGAGGTCAGAAATTCCTCGCCTGAACTTCCACTGTGCTCATTTATTAACCTGTTGCTCATGTAATCTGCTGATATGTCTCAAATCTGCTAGATAAATACGGATGTCGGGCAGTTTACGCCACGCTACACTTTCCAATTAGCGCTAATGGGACTTGTACATCCAGGAAATCCACAGGTTATGAAGGTTCTGACTGTCTAAGTTTGTTCCTGCATCCTGTACATCCTTTTTTTTTTTCCTTTTTTAAATAGAGAGAAGTGCTCATATACTGCAGTTTTGGAAGTTAGTTTTTGATGACAGAAGTAAATATAACTCTAGCACATTGGAGCATTGACCCGACTTGCTCTGTCAAGGACTGTCTTGCCTCGTGGTCCCTCGTTTTGTCTTTTGCACTTAATTATAACTTGAGGTCATACAAGGGCCTGAAACCATAGGTATCCTGCAGTGCTTATGAGATGTACGGCTGTATAATTGGACCCATGTTGAGCATGGAAGCGCTTAGCTGCGGTACAGCTTCTGGATGTGGGCAAAGCAACCTCCTGGGCTGGGAGCCCTGCACTGCAAGTGGCTTTCTGCAGCCCCATCCCTTTGAAAAGCGAGCTGTGCACCCTTGCATGCCTCTCCTGATATCCACTTCTGCTCTCTGATGGGAGCCAGATCCTAGGGTAAGTGGGAACCAAGCTGCTGAGGGCCTTAAAGGTCATAAAAACACCTGCAACCCACCCAGGACACTAATCGTGGCATCCCCAGAGGGTTGGGTTGCTCTTGCTGGACCACTGGGCTCATGACGGCTGCCGCAGCACAGCTGAGCCCTCACGGGATGGAACTAAACATCTCATGGCATCTCTCAGACAACAGATTTGCTTCCCATCCCCATGAGGAGCACGCTATATTAATGAAAACCTAGGCAAGATCTTCAGCGGTGGCTCACGGGTGTCGTTAACCACAACTACATGTTTCTTCTGTACCCCAAATGCCACCTGGAATCATTAACAAGACCACTTGGGTTTTTACCTCTTGCTTGACCGAGGAACAGCCAGCGTGCAGAATTGATGTCAAACCGTTCATTACGGGAAGAAAACATCGATTAGTATCCGCCATGCTGCATTCATTATCGTTTCTAAAATTAGTATAAATGATCAATCAAGGTTATGCATAACGAGCAACAGCAATACCTGAATTGTGAAGTGTGGGGAAATAATAAAGGTGACAAGCGGAAATAGCTTTCTTCTGGGAGAAAATATTAGGCTCCCAGCAATAATTTGCTACCTTCTTTTGTTTGAATACAGATTTGATTTTTACACCAAAATACTATTAAGAGCCATGGGGAAATGAAGTTTCTATTGGTATTTCCAAAACAAAGGTGCCAGCTTCCTTTCTAAGGTCCTGTTCTGGTCATGTAACATGACTGGGCTCAGGAAAACTAGTGGGAACGTGCTGGGCTTTACTTAGTAATGAAAAATGTGCAGCTGTGCATGAAAATGATTTCAAATAAATACGTAGATGATAAAGTGATGCAGGAAGAAAGGAAGAAGTTCTTCTCTGGAGTATCTACTGTTGGAAGATTCAAGGGTTTAACTGGAGACCTTGAGTTTTCTTTGCTCCTTTGTTTTTTTAACTGGGGAGAGGGGTATTTACTATTTGGACAAAACAAAGCTCATTTTGACTTATTCTTGGGAACCTGTATGGAGATAATTGGAGGCAAGGAGGAGTTACCTTTGCTGTGTTTCCATTGCTTCTGATTTCCAGGGGATGGGGGAAGCACGGAGAGCCCAAAGGAGGTGGTGCGGATGGTCAGGAGTTAATAACCGTGAGGAAGGGCTGAGAGCTGTTTTTGGGTGGCGAACAGGGAGCTAAGGGTGGCCCACCAACACTTGAAGGGCAGTTAACGAAACCGATGGAGCCAAACTCTTCTCGATAGTGTCAGATATAAAACAAAGGGCACAAATTGCGACTTGGGAACTTCAGCACAGATATTGAAAAATGCTTCTTGACGAGGAGGGTGACACAGACCCGAAGACGTGGCATTTCTGTCCTTGGAGGTTTCCAGGACCCGGCTCAGCAAAGCTGCAACTGGTGGCCTCCTTGCTGCCAAGAGCCCTGCGTGGAGTCCCAGCCCCTGGACTGGGACCAGAGACCTCCAGAGTTCCTTTCCAACTGGTATTTCTGTAATCCTTGGATTTGTGTGCTGCTGTGATGTGCTGGGATCCAGCAGCTCAGGGAAGTGTAGCTAAGAAGAAACGGTGATCATTCGTGGCTCGTGGCAGGGAAAGGCAATGACTCAGGGACGTCAGAGCACCGCAATAAAAACAAAAAAGGCATTCAGAACAAGGCGGAGAATTCAAGCATAATTCAAATTCATACGCGAGTTCAAGTATAACCATTTCCCATTTTTCTGTTTTGGAAGTTGTGATGATCCATCATGGGGTCAGGGTTCTGGAGCGTACTGTTTCCCGGGGGATTTCAGTCCTACGGCATCGCAGGTGCCGCAGATGCAGCCCTGCCGGAGATGCTCATACCTGGCAATGAATAAAACACACAGCGAGAGCTGGGGCTGTGCATTGCCTCCGCCACTGCAGGTTGTGCCACCTCTGCGTGGAAACCTCCCTGGAGCAGACAGCAGCAAACCTGTTTGCTGTTTGTTTGCAGCTCCTCGCTGTAACTCTGCTCCAGGGCAGCTTGGGAGCTCTGCCCTCTCTGTGTGCAGCTGGGGAAGCTGTGTTTGACAGCTCTTGGTGGAGTTTTGAGGGGAAAAAGCGAAATGCAGTTCTATGTCTCCTGCCATGTGGCCTCCCTCTCTGTCTCCCACCTTGCCTCCTGCTGGCAGAGGGAAGAGGCACAAGGTGGAGGAAAGAGGGGATTTTTTTTATGTGTGTATTTGTGTATCATAGAATCAAAGAATGGTTTGGGATGGAAAGGACTTTGAAGACCACCTAGTTCCAACCCCCCTGCCCTGGGCAGGGACACCTCCCACCAGACCAGGTTGCTCCAAGCCCCGTCCAACCTGGCCTTCAACACCTCCAGGCATGGGGCAGCCACAGCTTCTCTGGGCAACCTGGGCCAGGGGCTCACCACCCTCACAGCAAACAATTTCTTCCCAATATCTCATCTCAATCTCCCCTCTTCCAGTGTAAAACCCTTCCCCCTCGTCCCATGGCTCCCCTCCCTGCTCCAGAGTCCCCCCCCACCTTTCCTGGAGCCCCTTTAGGGACTGGAAGGGGCTCTGAGGTCTCCCCGGAGCCTTCTCTTCTGTAGGCTGAACCCCCCCAACTCTCTCAGCCTGTCCTCCCAGCAGAGGGGCTCCAGCCCTCCCAGCCTCTCCGGGGCCTCCTCTGGCCCCGCTCCAACAGCTCCGTGTCCTTCTGCTGTTGGTGGCCCCAGCGCTGGAGGCAGCACTGCAGGGGGGTCTCCCCGGAGCAGAGCAGAGGGGCAGAATCCCCCCCCTCGCCCTGCTGCCCCCGCTGCTGGGGATGCAGCCCAGGCTGCGGGGGGTTTCTGGGCTGCCAGCGCACATTGCTGGGTCGTCTTGAGCTTCTCATCCACCAGCACCCCCAAGTCCTTCTCCTCAGGGCTGCTCTCCAGCCATTCTCTGCCCAGCCTGGATGTGTGCCTGGGTTTGCCCCGACTCAAGCGCAGGTAGGCTCATCAAGTCAATGTATGTGGTGGTTTTTTTGCAAGAGGCTGAAGCACAGGTTCTTCAGGGCTTTCTGCCTGGGGACACGCACACACTAATTCCCAGGCAGCAGCTTTCTTGGCCCCAGTAAGCGCTACCTGGATGTGGCCGCTGGGCTCCTGCAGCAGCCTGTGCGGGTACCACCCGTCGCACCTTCCGAAGCATCTGTTTTCTACACATTCAAAAGCTTGCCGAGTGAAACTTCTCTCCTACGTTAACACCATAGCCTGTTCTCAGCATTCAATTTATTGGTAAGCCCTTCAATTAAAACAAAAAAATACAAACCCAAAGCCAAAACAACAACTACAACCGTTGAATTAGAACAGCTACACTTTAATCAGAGCAATGATTTGCCATCTAATTGCATCGCTTCAGAAAAAAGTATTCACAGGCTGGAACCCAAATACCAGCGAAAATACTTTTAAATCCCTGGAACAGACTTGAAGTTGTTTCATTTCATTTGATGAGAATAATGGGTTTGTTTGCTTATAACAAAATTTATGATAGTCTTAAATATTCTCATTATATCCTTACCTTTAAGTGCAGCACAGGTTTTGTAAATGTCATTGTTACTTAGCAACCTTGACTAGTTTTTGAAACACTTTTTGATTTTGGGAGTATAAAGAGGATATAAACATGAATGGTATTTTTTCATAAACAAAGAGCAAAGCATGTATTTCTCAATTCAGGGGACTAAGTTTAGATTAAAAGGAAACAACAATCACAACCGTGGAAAAATTCTCCAGGAAAAAGATCACAGAAATGAACATTTTCAGCTTGTGAATCTGAAATGAACTGTAGCGGCAAGATTAACTGGGCAGGGACAGTTGGTTATATTTAAAATTGCGATATCCATCAGGGAAAATGACATCTCCTTTTAGTTCTGTGGCTGCATATATCACAGCAGGCAGGCTTATCGGGTCAGGAGGAAAAGGACGCGTGTGATGCTGATGCGCGTTATACAGAATGGGAATCCGAGTTATATACATTTTAATATGCAGTCCAATAATGGGGCCAAGAGTAAGTATATTGGGCTTTGTGGAGGCTGTAATATGAAAAAGGGGAGTTAATATTAACATGGGGTGAGATAATCTTAAAGGGCGTTCCCTTGATATGTTGATTTTTTTATATATGTATATATAAAATATTCAGAGTTTCCAGCAGAGAACTTTCTTCGTGTCACTAAAACCTGTCTCAGTATAGCCATTAACCAGATGGCTGGGGCTATTCTCTTTGATGTAAGAGACCTCACGATAAGATCTAGACCTGGATAAAAGGTATAACAAAGATTCATCTCTACAGCTGTGTCCCATTGCTTCATTCCTCTGGGGTGTATAAAACCAGCCAACTATAAAAAACCCACCCAAAACTCAAAGCTTTAGCTTTCTTGTTGAATAGGACACGTTGATTTCCTAGGGAAATCATCATAATTTGATGATAATTGTCATAATTATGTCTATGATTCTATGATAATTTAGAAAAGCCCACTGCGTGTGTCTGTTTATCCATCCACCCCAAATAGCTTTTGCTCCTGTTTGGTGGGAACGCTCGGATGACGGAGAAGAGCCCAAGCGTGTCCGTAGGAGGAAGGCGACTGCCCTCAGCCTTCAGCCTTTATCTGCAACCAGGGAGAGCACGAAGAAGAAAGCTGCTCAGAACGAAAAACTCCAGGAAAACAGGCTTCGTGTATTTCACGGCGCACAGAATTATGTGTTTTCAAACTTCTTTCCCTTCTGCGCGAACAGAATTCTTGGGTTTTCAGCCAACTTGAATGAACGCTTGACAAAAAGCAGAGAAGAGAAGTGCCATAAAAGTAAGGCTCTTTGTCAAATGCACCAGTACGTTCTTACTGACTCCAGTACAGACCTTGGTAGCACTTTATACCCATCTTTTCTCTCTGTTGGAAAAAGGGTCTATTTTCTGGGGGAAAAACCCTACCTCCCTTTCCCGTAATCAATACGGTGAAAAAGGTTTTGTCTACTGTGCAGCGCTCCTTGCCTTTCTGGAAACGTTTAACAAGCTTTTTTAACTCTGAAAAGACTTTAAAAAAAAAAAGTTCTTAAAAGACACACTTTTTCTTCTTTTTCATCACTTATTGATTTTTTAGGAGTAGTTCTTTCTATGTCATTTGTGGCAAGGTGCTTTTGATGAAGGTGTAATTGGGATGTTTGCAAAAATTTGAAAAGTTGGTCCTCTTTGAATGAATGTCCAATTTTAATCCGATGGGAATTCTCCGTCCAGGACCATCGTCTTTGCTATAGGCTAACCACATTCCTTCTATAAGTTTGTGTTCAGTAGGGTTACATGGGAGATATATTTTGGTCCCTAGAGTTAAAGAATAAATTTAGAGAATCCGTGTCCAGCTCCTAATCAGTGTCTAAATGGGAAGTAGTCTTCACAGTATTATTGTAAAAAAAAAAAAATTGTAACAAAAGATTTTAAAAGTCAGGGCTTTTCAGATTACAGCCCAAACTGAGCTCATTGCAGCACGTAAAGCGAAGCAGATACGGCCATCGCTGCGGTGTCGGGAGCCCTGGTATCAGGAGAAGGTCAGAGCAAAGAGCAGCATATACTCAGCAGAGTATTTATACCATCAAACTTTGGCTCTCGGGATCCCGCTGCCTGGAGCTGGAGCTACGTGACTCTCTGCTGACAGCATAGGAGGTTGAATCACAAGCTCGACCGCGTGTATTTTAGATGTCTAAGGTGAGACGAGTTTCATTCTACTTCTCTGTAGATTGCTGCCTGTCCTCTTGTACTTGCTATTAATTATATCCTTATTTCTATTACATATCTCTTCATTTGTGTCACTGGTTCTAATCCTTTCCCTTCCAGTCTCTCCAGAAGCCGCTCTTTCCTCTTCTGAATTGGTTCGGTTAAAAAAACCTAAAAAATACAATACTAGAAAAGCTTTCCAGTTCAGCCAATATTTTCCTGGGTGGTGCTTTAGCACTTACAGTGTTATTTTCTGCCCCATTTTTTGTCATAGCACTTCACCTGCCTGTACATTAGACAGATTTTCACTGAATTGTATTGCGTTTTGTTATTTGTTTGCCTTTTTTTTGGGTGGAATAACGGCTGTAGCATGCTCAGCATTTGGCAAGGTGTGTGGATAGTATGGGTCAGGTCTTGCAGCGCACGGTGCATTTGCCAGAAATTCCCAAATATTCATCTGCATTTATGTGGTTCTTTCACATAAATGTGGTTCTTGCTTTCTTTTGCTTTCTTTTAGGTAATGGAAATTACTTTGGGGCAGCTGCAGTTCTTGCTATCTTATTGTTTATTTCTCATCCCAAATAATGAAGAATTAAAAAAAAAAAAACCCAACAAAAAACCCCAAACCTTATAACGATGCACAGAATTTACTTAGATTATCATAACATTGCAGTTCCAATCAAACCCAGCGATATACAGCACCGGTTTAGTCAGTATTAGATTACAATTTATTCATTGAGTAGACGAAAATGGCTGTGATAGGGAAATTCTTATCTAAACAAAATGTTTCTCTCGGAATTGTGCAGAAATGCATTCTTGATAGTGTACTCCTAAATAATCACCATTGATCATCCACAGGAAAAAACAGATATTGCTGCGCATAAAGTGTGCGGGTTCTGCCAGAGCTGGTGGAATGGTAAAAAAGGGATATGGCATCGCCTGGATGAAGCTGGAGTTTGGGGCGGCAGAAGTGTCTCAGCAGTCCTGGACGAGCGTTCCCGGGAATCTGAGGTTCTCTTCTGCCACTGGAAGTTCTTGAGGATAAATATGGAGAGCAGCAGGCTTCCAGGAGTGCCACCAGCGGAGCTGGTGCTGCCTTGGCACAGGGGGATGTTCCAAATGGTTCTTTCTGGAAATTAATGATCACTGGGAGGTGTCCCTGCCCGTGGCAGAGGGGTTGGAACTAGATGAGCTTTAAGGTCCCTTCCAACCCAACCCATTCCATGATTTTCTCTTGATTTTCCTGGGGGCTATTTCCTGATAACTATTTATCCTGTTCTTATTCAGCTTCATAGGTACGACTGAAAGGAAATAACCATTCTGATTTTCATGATGCAAATATAAATGAACATACACACCAAAACTGTATAACTCACATATGTGCATATGTGTATACATAAGAACACCTACTGCAAAATAATATTTCCCAATGCAAAGGTGCAATTTTTTGGAATCTGGCTTTTCAAATAGATTCTCCCCCCACCCCCCCCGCCTTTAGAAAATATCAGGCCAGTTCTGCTGGCAGCTTTTGGTTAGATTAAAAAATTGAACATGTATTCATACTCCTCGGTTTCTGTCTTTTAGCTAGTTTCTATGACGATACTTTACCTTTCGCCCCATGTCTATTTAGCTTCCTTAATAACATCTCATGAGGGAGTTGTCAAAGGTTTTCTGAAAGTCCGTGTAAACCATCTGTCCTGTTTACAGAAAGATAGCTGAGAAGGAAAAAACCCAAAATAAAGCAGAAAGGATAAATCAGTTGCCCAAAGCCCAACAGCAGGTTGGTTTCAGAGAACCAGGGAAGGAACCCTGGAGCCTGGCTCCTCTTCAGGTGCTCGTGGCATTAGATACCACTTTCCCCGCAGAAACGCCAGTGCTCTAAACCAAGCAAATGCAGGTAAAAATGAGAAGAAGATGGATAATAAATAAGTAGGCTCATTAGTTCCTCGATCAGCAACCGCCAAGCTGATTTGGAACCCGCTTCCCGAAAAACAAATCTGCCCTTAATAAGGGATCTGCAGGTAAGTATATCATTAGAGCCAGATTAGCAGGAGCTTAACGGCCCGTGAGTTTTCTCTGTGTGCGGCGTGTTGGTTTACACAGAGACAGGAACTGCGACGAGGAGCAGGGGAGGCGAAGGGAACGGTGGCCGGGGAGATGAGGTGCTACTGGGGACTCGCTGGAGAAACCAGCAGCATTCTGCAAAGATGGAAGGGATGGAAAAGGGCTCAGGTGCACAGCAAAGAGCAAATGAAATGCCTGGTTCCCAGGAATGAGCACTGATCTCTCTGATCAGTTTCTTATGTGACCAGTATCTAACCAGCAACAGACTGGGTCGCTCTACTTCTCTTTCCACATCTGCATTGTACTTTGTGTGCAGGTTAACCCGTCGCGTGTTGGGCTGGAGGAACCTCCCCAGACAGACGTGGGAGGCTGCAGGACAAGCTGAAGAGAGAAGACAGCCTGGCCACTGGTATATCAGCATCACGTAAATCGTGGCTGAATACATATCTGCCTGTCTTTTGATGTTTTCAAGCTGTGGGGAATGCAAGAGCTTTCTGTAAAATATGTCAACAATCACAAAAAAACCCATTAGCTATCCCATATGTGATTTTATTAAAAGCCTGAGCTTTTGGAGTCGAGCGATTACATGAGACTCTTGTTATTAACCGGTAAAAAATGTTTCTAGTCATGAAGAAAAGTGGAAATGGCTTCAAAGCATGAATTCCAGAGGGTCACGCACCAGAGCGCAGTGCAGGCCGTTCCTTCAGTCCTCGAGGTTGTTGAGGGTCTGTGGGGGCGGCTGTGCTGCAATGTGAGATGACTGTGCTATAATGCAGAGGTGGTGCGAAAATCAATTAAAACTCATTAAATGTTTTGAAAAAAAAAAAACATTTTGAAAGGAATGCGAGATAAAAATGTATCTTTAGACTATTGTGCTATACAAACATCTCCTAGCAGAAATACATGAGTCCAAACAGACAGATGAACTTCCTCTGATATTCCTCTGAAAAAGCCCTTTTTTTCCCTTGGATGGAGTGAGAAAAAGATACAGAGAGACACTGGAGCGTTTTGCACTCTGTCTGTTGTCCTGGGAGGCCTGTCGGAGAAGAGCAGAAAAGCAAACACGAGACAGCTTCCACATCATTCCTGTTATTGCGCCTCTCTCAGGGAAGAAGAGGGACCAATTTTTAACCTTTTTGGCTCGCCTTGTCCTGCCAGGTCTAAATTAATGACTCAACATGCAGCCAGATCTCTGCCCTGTGAGGACTGGTACTGGCTCTTTCGAAAAGGCGGGGACTGGCAGCAATGGTCTTCGATAGACCCATGACCAGCAAGTTCCCTGGCACAAAGGTAAATGCCGGCTTCTGTCTGGTTTGGAAGATGAATTTTAAGTTCCTTTTATTTCCCAGGAGAGTGCCTCAAATACCAGGTCATTTTTTATTAAGTTTCCATCCTCCTTGCCTAGTGAAATTGTTTCAGATTTTAGGAGCAATGGAGCATTCCCTGGTCCAGACACGAGACTGTATGTGTGTTGTTTTTTAAGAGCAATCTCGAGACCAGATTTTCCAGCTGTCCAAACTGCTTATCCTCAGGAGAGCTGGATTTCGGACAAACCACTGGTGCACCAGGAAATAGGATGGGTAAGAGGGAGGAAAATTCAAATATATGCCCTGTGGGTTTGGGAGCATAGGAGTCTGCACCCTCCTAAAGGGCAGACTGGTCCTACCATGCTCCACGTGCCCTGCAGCACCATCACATCAGCAACACCAGGCAGACAAGATGATCTCAAGCTGCTCCTGACCTGGTCTGCTATAAGGTGACATGGGGTTTGTAAAGAGCCTGAAGTCATCCTATGGGGCAGCGCTGCCCCATGGACCCTTCAGAACATTCTGAAATGGTCTACACCTACAAGGTCTACACCTCATAGGTGTAGCCCCGTGGTCTTACTGCCCAAGGAAGGTTACTCTTTGCAGAGGAGGGAGTGCGTGAGGACTGTAATGCAGGGCTTACATCAGGGTCTAAGTTCCCAGCAGAACTACAAGGCACCTTGGTTTGGAGTTCTATCACAAACTGGCCAGGGACTTGTGCTTGGGTCTGATTTCCTGCCAGGCATTAGCACAAAACCGCTTTATTTTTGACTGGTGCACCCTTAAGGCGATCCGTGCAGACCAGAGGAAAAGGAGGAGCAGAGCAGTACAAGACTGTACAACTCTCGCAGACAGAGGGGTTGAACCATGACCTACTGCACTGTGGGTGAACCCTCGGTAATTGGAAGCAGTTTGGAAGCCAAGCTATAGGGCACAAGTAGGGCACACTTACGGCAGCAGTTTTTAAAATGTTTTCTTCTTTTTCCTCTTGTTTCTCAAGTCCAAGGTGTTTGGTAAATCCAGCTAGAACCTCCACAGTTTTGGGACATTTGGAACGCTGTTTTCCAGACAAATATGTATTCACAGAAACTGGCTTGACTGTAGGGAGTAGACACCAGGAGGAATTTTGCATGACGCTTCTCTGTGTTAAGCACATTAAGAGAGCTCCCACATCCAGCAGCATCCAGGACCTGGGGATTTCTCCTTCCAGCTGAAGCCCAGCCACCTGGAGATCCAGGAGTCTGTCCCGCCTGATGGATGTGGCTGCTGCTGTCTCATTTCCAGGTCCAGGCAGTAGCAAGACTGAGCCTGTATCCCGCAGAGGTACACGTGCAGACACACAAACACATCTGGCTGGACAAACTGCCACAGACAGCACTGCCTTTAGCAGCACCCACATGTAACACTACCAGAACTCACGTGAAACCGAAGTAGAGGTAGCTCAGACCTGTCCTTCCCCTCCAGCTGCTTGGAATGGAAGAAGGGAGGAACCAGTCTTTTTTACTGTATTTTTTTTGTTGTTATGTATTTTTTTCCTATACAAGTTTGTATTTCTTTCCATCCGCCTCCCCTCTCCCTGGGTGACAGGGACTGCTCAGTCTGGGCGTGGGAGGGAACCACAAAGTCAGCTCATCACCTCCTCCACCTTTCTTGACATGTGTAAAATTTTGTTCATTTTTGTTTGCTACCTAGGTCTGGAGCCAAGCCTGGCAGAAAGTTGGCGATGGGGCTTTAGCTAGACCTCCTTCTCTGCCTTCCCTCAGATGCAGAGGTCCTCGAGCTGCAAACCTGAGCAGGAGAGCCTTCATCCCAACCAGGTGTGAAGTTCCAGCTTGTTTGTGTCAACAGGTCTGGTCTACTCAGGCACTCAGAGACCCCCAGAATGCAGCTGGGCTCCACCTTCAGGGCAGAGATTAATTTTCAGATACTTTTCAGATTAAAGTTGTACATAAATTTAAAATGAAACAGGGTCTATAGACATTCACTATTTAAAACACTGTATTTTCCTGCGGCTTAGCTCGCTGGTGGAGGTGTTGAGATGGGACGGCTGACTGGCACGCCCTGCCAGAAGGGAAGGGGGTGCCCAGAGTTGGATTGGAAACCTTTGTGAGCTGGTGAGGAGCTGTGGGAGCTCCTCGCTCCTTAGCTGGACAATGAGCGTGCCACTGCCCTGAGGCCAGAATGAAGGTTGTTGCGGAAACAGGAAAACAAAGCGAAGCTGGGGTGCTTTCACCACTGGGCAACAGTTTTTCCATCTCAACTCTTTCTACTCTCATCACATTGGGATCTTACGGGCACATTTTCACCACGTGCATTTTTGGGGAGGATTAAAGAGAACGGATTCTTTAAATATGGCAAAGCTGGAGAAGCAACTCACTGGCTTTTGCTTTGCTCTTTTTCTCTTTTAGCTGTCAAGCCGTGTTAACCACTGATAAATAAGCTTTTATTTCTGCAAAGCCGGTTTATTGTCTCAAAGCATTTTACTTTCCAAGTTGCAAACTATCTTAACTGTCTTTCTCTCACGGATTGCACCAAGGCATTGGCATTATGATTCCCAGACTAGGGATGATGCTTCAGCTCAAAGGTTGACTTGTTAAAGGTCTATTTTCCTTCAAAGTGCTTTTGATATGAGTGCAGCAACAATATGGTGTATTTTAAAGCCATTTGGTCTTTCCAGACGCTCAAGCCTCTTAATTGTATATTTTTTAGATACAGTCTGCTAACAGCTAAATGGAGTTTGGGCATTGCGCAATTTCTCTGAATCATGTTTTCCTGGTAGCCAGCAAGAGTACGTGCGTGTTTCTGGTTTTGCTTTTTAAGCTGAAAGCTCATCTAGAATTGTACTTTGACTTTTACAGAAGTGGCTTTTTACCTTTTCGGAGCTGAGGGACACTTATGAAAACTAGCAAAGCCCCAGACCTCACTGAGTCTGAGTGGTCCTTCTCCTTTCCATTCTTCTTCACCTCAGCCAGCTTTGGATTGATGCTTTCCCTCCAGCCTTCCTCTCTCCACCTTCAGCTGCTGACACCATCTCCTCTTGCTTTTGGCATATTTCTTTTTGGCTTTAGCTGTATGAGTAAATCTGTCTGATTCCCGCAGCCTGCGGGGAACCTCTTTAGCTCAAGAGATGATGCCATGTGGAAGCTGAGTCTTGGCGAGGCTCTCCCTTAGTCTGTGCTGCTGCCAGCCTGCAGCACGGTGGTACGGCACCCATGAGGCCACCTGCGTGGGGTGCAAGGGGAGATCGCACTCAGGTTTGCTGCTAGAACCAGCACTAATGCTGTTTTTTAGGTATGGACGTTTCTGGTGTGCTGGGGAATTAGTCCGGCGATGGCTGGGCTTGCTTTCCCCAAAAGCCAAACCTGCCCAAAAGAGTTAAGGAGGAGGAAGTGCCACGTAGATGCAGCCAAATGATGCTGCAGGACGCCCCGCCGAGAGGTCATTCAGCTTCTGAAAGGGGAAAGCTCGCACGCTGCCAGGCCAATCAGATAAGAAGGAAAATCGAATTAAATGTTCTAAGGATGGTTTATCAAGTAAAAGCAGATAACCCCCCCCATCTAATTCTGAAGATAAGTGCCAAGTGCTGCCTGTGATTCACCATCCCAGAGCTGAAGTAACGGAAATGAGTAACAGTCCTGCAGCTTTGGATTGCAGCTGATTTTAGGTGTTTTCTATAAATCTGCTTTTAAACAAATTGTGTTTGGAACCTATTTTTTTCAAATATTGATGATTATGTATCTTGCAGTGAAAGAGAAGACAATCCACTTTAAAAAATCTATTGAAGCTGGTCAGTTCACAGTTTTGCCCTCCAGTGAACAGACCTAGAGCTGCTTAGCTGTGTATGCTAGCTGCTGAACTGCTAAAAGTCGATTAAGTGTTGCTTTCAGCTCTTCACAAATATGATTCCTGTGGTCATTATGGGATGTGGGCTGGCCTGCTTTGAGGGTGGTGAGCCCCTGGCCCAGGTTGCCCAGAGAAGCTGTGGCTGCCCCATCCCTGGAGGTGTTGAAGGCCGGGTTGGACGGGGCTTGGAGCAACCTGGTGTGGTGGGAGGTGTCCCTGCCCAGGGCAGGGGGGTGGAACTGGATGGTCTTTAAGGTCCCTTCCAATTCTAACCGTTCTATGATTCTAATAGTAACCTGAAGGGAGTGGGGCCAGACTGCAACTGCAAAGTGGGAAGACACTTGATCTGGCTGAGCCAAGTGAGGAGGAGGAGGAAGATCAGGGTCCTTAGGACCCCAGGTTGAGGAGATGCTGCAGTGGTGTCATTCCAAGGCATGACACAGCGCAACACATAGGGTGGTCCCTATGTATTTCCCTGAGTCAGCTCACCTAAGGTCATTTTGGCACCGGGAGTCCTAAAGTTCTTGGGAAGCTGTGGTAAATGCCTCCCTGTGGCGTAGCTGCTGCCTGGGAAAAGCTCTCCGGGGGGGTCCTCCCCCGTGCTGGCACGAGGACAGCTTTGCAAAAAGAGATGCTGCTTCCTGAGGCCAGACGGGTCCTAAGGGGATGGAGAGAGATTCCTAAATTTGATAAAGCCTTGGACTGGAAATAGTTTTTGCTGGTCAAAATAACGATGTTTACAAAGAAAGGAAAGAAACAAGAGGCTCTATTGTTAGGTGTTTGCCAATTCCCCCCGAACGCTGCGGGAGTTACACAGGGACATTTCATCCTCGAGAAAACATTACCCTTGTAGCGCAGCCAAGGGCACCGGCTTGCATGAATTAACTGTCATGTCAGCTCTGGTCAGGGGGGTGATGTGAACTTAAACACCTCACTTCTCTGATGATCTCTACATCTTGCCTTCATGCCTGAGCGGGTCTTGCCCTTTCGCAGTGCCTCCTCTCCACCTCCCTGTTGCTTCTCAGAACTGCATGTTGTCCTCGCTCATACGCAGATGGTATGGAACACATGGGCCAAACCCAGGGGCAGAGGCCGTGAAAATCGGGAAGGAGCTCTAGGAATCTTTGAGAATAAAAAGAAATGACCTGGCTATGAGGACAGGCAGGGATTTAGAAAAGCCAGGCTCAGATTTTGCTTTGTGGGAACTGTCTCTGTGATGCTTCAGCTCTTGCTGTGCGTTTGCTGTCATTTTGTATGGATGTGACAGTAACACTCACGTGCACACCTGGCTTTCCTGTTTCTAGACCCAGCGATGCTCGCAGCCTGGAAGGGTGAGGCTTCACACTGTAGCTGGACTGATCCAAGTCCTTACCAGGCATTTTGAGTCTTGTCTTCTGCCAGCCTGAATGATCATTTCCCATCCTCAGTGAGCCAGTTCAGCCCACTAACCAAGCAGTAAGGGGGAGCCTGGGACAGGAAAAAAGATGTTTTCTGCTGATTTTATGAGCTGAAGGAAGAAGGGAGTTCTCCTAGGATAGAGCAGGATTTCCCCTTTCAGCAACCAACTTAAGCTGAGCAGATCTGAGGTGTCATATAAAGGACAGCACGAGCCCCAGCTGTTGTCCTGGAGAGCAGACAGTGTCTCTGCACCGCTGTTTGCCCGTCCTGGGCATTGTCCTTCCGAGAGCAGCATGTGAGCAAGGGATTTGGTTTGGTCACTCACCTCTGCATGCCCCTCACCCAAACGCAGGAGCGCTCACTCTTACCTCCTCCCCTGCAACCCCAAGACTTTTTGTGGTTACCAGTAAAAACAAGGTGTGAACTTTGAAGGGGTTCTTGCTGTTAGCAAACAGGGCTCTAAGCAAGAAGCCACAAAGCACCTGTGTGAAAATATAAGGTAGGAGGCAGATACAGGTAGGAAAAATGAAACGGTTCTTCTCCCAGCAGAGCACAGGGCTGTTCCCAGGACAGCACCTGCCCTGGGCGGAAAAGTCACTCAAATATCTTATGCAGGATTTTTCGACAAGGCTTTTTCTTTCCAGTATACGGTAGTCAAAGGTGGCTGATCAAACCAGGGCAGCTTGCCTGTGCACAGGCGTGCTGAAACCCTAACTTCCCAGGTCCGAGGGCTCCTCTGCCCCAGGAAGACTCTCCCTGTTGCATGGAGATTATTCCAACGCATAGAAAGAAGGCTCTGAGCTCTGATCACCCTTCATTTCCTAAATTGCAAAAGCCTGATGTAATTCAGAGCAATCTCAGATTGCATCAGTCTTGCCTCAGAGTCCTGCCCGGTTTATTAGCTGGAAGGAAGGTAAAAAGCCACATTTCTATCCCCTCTATTTTCTTGGCTGTATCAACACACTTCAAGTGCAGGTGAAATTCTGCTCAGGAAATATGTTAATATAGTGCCATATATATATTTGTTTATTTCCCAGGTTTTTATGTGCCTTTTCACAAATAAGGAAGGAGTACACTGTCAAGCACTGCTAGTTGCACTAACGTAGGAAGTAGAGAGCATTGAATTTTCCCCAGGCTGGTACTTGGGAGCAAATTCCCTTCAGCTGGAAGAAGCAGCCCTCTGCCCACGGCAGGTCAGTGGCCAGGTGTATAATTGATGTTTAGAAGATGTGGGACCTTCTCTGAATGGGCCAGGTGAAAAAATTTGGGCTTCCTCCCGTCTATAGATGTCTTGTTTCAAGTGTGGCCGTGAAGTCAATGTTCATATCAACATTTGTGACTAACCAGAGTTCATTAAAAAAAAAAAAAAAAATCATTCAAAAGAAGAGGAATGTGAGTGCCAGCAGGCAATGGTGTGTGCAGGGAGCTGCTGGGGCGGCAGGGGAGAGGGGAACCCTTAACCAGGGTGGCCTTGGCATGGGTCCTCCCCGTCCCCTTGCCTGCAGCATCATGCCAAGGGGTGAAAGATGTCATTTTTAGGCAAAACTTAACCTTCCCTCGCACCATTGTGGGATTTGGGCCACCTCCATTTTCTTCATTCTCAGTGGATAGGACAGGGGGAGAGGAACCTTCAGCTCCTTTGAGGAGGATGCTCCCTGGGTGTTACAGCCGAGGCTTCATCACACAGCGCCCTTCGTCAGTGCAGCCCCAAACATGCAGCGATGTGCTGGGGAGCCCTGGGGCCGTGTTCAAGGGTTTGTGGGGGAGCAGGCCTGCACGGCTCTCCATAGAATCATAGAATCATCTAGGTTGGAAGGGACCTTTCAGATCATCGAGTCCAACCATCAGCCAAAGCCACCACTAAACCATGCCCCTCAGCACCATGTCTGCCTGGCTTTTAAATACCTCCAGGGATGGCGACTCCACCACTGCCCTGGGCAGCCTCTTCCAATGCCTGATAACCCTTTCAGTGAAGACATTTTTCCTAATATCCATCCTAAACCTCCCCTGGTGCAACTTGAGGCCGTTTCCTTGTCCTAGAGCCTGTTCCTTGTCAGCAGAGACCGACCCCCCCTGGCTACACCCTCCTTTCAGGGGGTTGTAGGAAGCGAGAAGGTCTCCCCTCAGCCTCCTTTTCTCCAGGCTGAACACCCCCAGCTCCCTCAGCCGCTCCTCACAAGACTTGTCCTCCAGACCCCTCACCAGCTCCGTTGCCCTTCTCTGGACACGCTCCAGCCCCTCAGTGTCTTTCTTGTGGTGAGGGGCCCAAAACTGGACACAGCACTCGAGGTGGGGCCTCACCAGTGCCGAGTACGGGGCGGGCAATCACTGCCCCAGTCCTGCTGGCCACACTCTTCCTGATACTGGCCAGGATGCTGGTGGCCTTCTTGGCCACCTGGGCACACTGCTGGTGGAGGCCCCTGTGTCATGGCCACCTCCACGGGCCCCAGCCTGGGGTTGCAGGGCTGTTTTCTGACATCAGCCACGGCTGGAGCCAGGTAGAAGGGAACCCTCAGCCTCAAGCCCCTGCCACACCCCAGAAGCCCTCCCATCTGCTCGCGCTGCTCCTTCCCGGCGCCCGGCAAGGCTCCTTCCCAGCTTCCAGACCTCCATTCAATTTTCACATGTTGGCTTTTATTATGGATATAACCGGAATAAAATAAGATAGACTTTCCCCGTTATTATTAGAGGTGATAATTTGCAGCCTAAGTGTGTTGCCATGGAGACGTGAGAAGCCCCCGAAGAGGGAGACCGGGAGTTGCGGCCTAATCCTGAGGTGATTTTCAATAGCACCAGCTGTCCCGGGGCTGAAAGGCATGGCAAATTACACCATTATTGGAGGGAAACAGGGAGGCTAAGCTAATTATTTGTGGGCTTTAGACACAGGTGTTCATAAAAGCGGGGCCGTGTGCTCCTCATCAAGGCCGGCTCGGGAGGGGGAGGCCCGGCGGGAGGCCCCGGCCCTCATTTCAATCACAAAGGGCGGCTGAGGGCCTGCTGCCGTCGTGGACCTTCGCTGCAGGTAACTGGGTCTCGGTGGAGGCGCTCGCTGTTCTCTGGAGAATTCCCTTTTTTTTTTTCCTTTTTCTTGGTTTATGCTCTCTTTTCCTAATGTTTTTCTGAGAAATACTGTTGGAAGCTGGTGGGGCAGTTGAGGCCCCTGGGGAGAGCCTAGTAGTGCACCATTATTGCAAAAAAAAAAAAAAAAAAAAAAAGGTAGTTCAGTGTTTTGTTCTTTAATACCAGGTGTATCTGTTGGTGTTGCTTTTGGGGGTTTGGTGAATAACACGTGTGTAAAACTCTGCTAAAACAACTCATGTACTTTTGTCTGAACTTTGCCTGGTGAATGCTTTGATTTTTCTTTTTTTTCTTTTTTTTTTTTTTTTGCCTTCAGTGGATGCACTGAGTGTGAGATAAGCATATACAACTAAAACGTTTTGAGACTAGGAAATAAGCAAGCTTGTTACAAGTGATGTAAGGAGTCTGACACAGAAAAATGACATGGGTTTCTTGGTGAGGAAAACTCTTGTCTATGTATTATGTTTGTGTGTATGCATGAAAAGCTTTTATGAAACTATACTGGCTATGCTTATTATTGCTGTTACTTAGTTGTTTTGTGCCTCAGGTTTTAAAGGCTGCTTCTGAACCCTGAAACAGCATTTAAAGTATTTATTTTGGATACTGTAAAGCTTACTTAAATGCTTTGGGGCATTCTTACATTGTGTTATTAAAGCATGTGGGGCTGGGAAGCTTGTAACTCCTCGCTGCAGGTGAGTAACTCGGTAACGGAGGCTAAAACTGGGTGAAATGACCCCTGTGAGCACACAGCTCAGCCCCTCCCGAGGGTAGGGGGGGGCCCCTCAGTGCTCCTGAAGGGTGAACCGAGTGCCACATCTTGTGACAGGTCCTATGTAAAACGTATTTTGTGAGAAGTCAAATGTGACCAAACTGAAACGTTTTAGGAACTTGCCTCTATTTCACTGGACAAGAGCAATGTTAACTTTGTCAAAACTGAGCCTTTTCTTAAAGAAAACTCTTCAAACAAGCTTTTTAAAAGCTTGTTTTGAAGCTTCCTTTCCCCTTATTTTTTAGAAATATAAAAAGCTTTGAGACTGGTAATTTATGTTGATTTCAAAGGTGTTTTAGCAAGTAGAAACCAAATTCATTTTGGTTAATTGCTAAATAAACTTTCTGTTTGTTGCAACTGTAGTGAGTTCTCAGAATCATAGAATGTGTTGGGTTGGAAGGAACCTTTAAAGGTCATCTAGTCCAAACCCCCTGCAGGGTTTTTTTTTTTTCTGCCTGAAAAAATATCTGGCCTCTTAAAAAAAATACTTCTGAGAAAAATATGTTGTCTCCTGGGGCAATCTTGGCCAACAAAGCTGTGCCTTGCGTGATGTCTGACCAAAAATCTCTGGTGGCGCTAGGATTTGAATCTGAATTTCCTAAAACTCGTGGTCAGGCTTTTGTTACCACGGGATCTTTTTTTTTTTTTTCCAGGCGTGGTTTCAGTGTGTCTGTGCTAGGTGGGGTGTGTGTTAGGAGTAAAGGTGAATGCTTGCAGGCTGAAAGTTTATGGCTGGTGTAAACCTAAGAGAGCATCCACTGGAGAGCATAGCAAGGGGAATTTGCTCCATCTCAGGCAGTGTTTTTACTGTGTTAAGTGTACTATCTCTCCTGGCTAGAGCTTTCAGATGCATGGAAGAATAAAGGATACCAAGGATTGCTACATGCTTCAAAATCTAAAAAATGATGCAGTGTATTACATGATATTTTTTTTTAATAAGGTAACTTTATCCAAACACTGGATCTGTTGCTGTTGGGAAGAACCCATGACCGTGCAAGTGTATGCTCAGATTGTATTAAAAGCTAAATCCACATGGTATTTTATGTTTCATCTTTTTATTATATCTCAGAATAACACTACAGAATTGATGCAAGGTCATGTATCTTCCCCCAAGGTTAACAACTGAATTTACTAGTACAACCTACAGTCTTCTCCAATGTGGCTTTTGAGGGAGTAATTCAATACCAAGTTCAGAATAGATTATTCAAATCAACAGTTGAGGCCACAGTTTCTTATACTCTGTATTTTTATAGCCTTTAAAAAAAAAATAAATGAAAACATTGCATATTATTAAATGTCAAAGTACCATAAAAAAAATTCGCACTCAATAGCTTTGAACAGCAGACTGTAGGCTGACATGGACAATTACTTGTCTTCCAAATAATAATACTATAATGGATTCATTACCTCTCTGCTGTGATGTAGTGAAGAAGTAAGAACTGTTATCATTTTTATGCACTGTGTAACAGATACATTCACAGTGCAATAAGATTAGTACTGGTAAATGTAAGCGTTTACAATGTACTCGCATGCCCCTAGCACTTTGTGAGGAGCCTTTAGGCATTTACAGCAGTCTCTTTTGTAACTTCTCAGAGACAACACTATTGTTAGCTTTCAGAGAGGGTGGCTATGGTTTATGAAGTGAGGGAGATTTCTGAGTCTCTGAGCAGCGGCTGTGTCTCAACGGCGCCGAATGTAGTCTTAAGTGTGGGTTTCTGCAAGCCCCCAGTTGTAACTCCACAATCTGTAGTACTAAAAATAATACTGGAGTTCCCAAATGGCTCTCAGCCAAGCCTGCTTGGGCTAAGCTTTTGGAAATACTCCTGGGTTGGATTTTTTGGAAGGCTGTGAAGGAGAGCAGGTGGGATTTCTTGGTCTCTGAAGGGCAGGTGTGCCCTGTGTGTCAAGCTCTGCAAGCAGAAGCAACTTTTGTAGTTGTATATCTCATGGTTTGGAGACCTGTCGAGAGAAATCTTAGCTTATGGTTTTTTCTCCCTCTCTATTGTTTTCCTCTGAATTATTTGCTATGTGTGTTTTATTTAAAATGGGAACATCTGAAACAAGGAGGAAGAGAGAGCATGACGTGAGCTGAGAGAAGCCAGGGGAAAGCCACTTCAGGTGGGTTCTTGCAGAGTTCATCAGGAGACAATCTGGGCTTTGAAGCCAAGTTGCTCACCATGGTATTGCTTTACTGCTGTGTCACATATGGGCACCTAGAGAAATAGGGAAAGAAGGATTTAAAGCTGCTGTTAAGGTGGCAGATGCTCTTTTCCTGTACTCTTTCATGCTCAGCATGGCATGAGCTGTTCTTGCAACATTCTTTTCAGACTTTGAGATGTTGTAGTGGTTGCTATATGAAATAATCTGTTAATAAGTGAGGGTTTTTTGTTAGAGAAAGAAAGAAAAATGCAGTAAAAAGCGATGAGCTGGCATGTGGTGCTGTGGGGGGGGGCTGTGATCCTGTTAGGGGCTCACTGTGTAATAACAGCCCTTGCACGGAGACAGGGAATGGCCTTTCCAGACATGCACAGCTGAAGGGGCAGGATGAGCTGCGACAGCTGGGACCCAACGATGTTTTCTGTGGGAAGCTCATGGGAGGGCAGAGGGGCGCTGGAGTAGGGAATGCTGCTTTGGGGCAAGTTGTGAAGCGCTGGAGCTCAGCCTCACCGAGGCCCCTCGGCACTGTTCGAGCCTTGATGTGACATATCATGTGCACAGTGGTCTTTTAGTTCATTCTCTGGGTGGGGATGGCCCCTCTTTGGGTGCCAGCCATCCATTGACTTCAGCATTAGTGGATTGGCATGAGACTAATTACCTGGGAAGAAGAAAAAGAAAAGAAAAAATGCTTTGTGTGGATGATAAAGTGTATTTGGTGCTAGTGAATCCCCAGGGCCTCATCTCTGCGGGCCCCGGGCCAGGCTGCCTGGGCCTCATCTGTGCTAGTACCATGCCACCCAATTCTGCACTGTGCCCAGCTGGCCTTCAGCTGCAAGCCCCCTGTGGGGAAAACCCAGGGAAGGCAGGGCTGCCCTTGCAAATTAGAAGGGTCCTGATGACAAATTTCTTTCCAAAGGGCAAAGCCAGTAATGGTGGACTATTATATGGGCTCATCAGTGTGGTGGGAGCTGCTGTCTGGTTTGGGGCTTAAGTGCCTGGGGAGAAATGAGGGGGTTCCTTTGAAACTAAAGGCCCTTTTTAAACCCAATTCATTGTAGTGTTACTGTGGTTGCTCCTTATTATTGGCCCTTCTGCTGATTGCATTCAACCTGATCAGCAATTATTGTTAAAATGAGCCATGAGACAGCGTGCAAGTGATGACCAGTGCTTGCGGGTAGATGGCAAAGCTACGTTACTGGGCGGTGGTTAGTGCCTTATTTGTCTTTACTTAAATGTGAATAGTTGATACTAATCAGGAGAATGTTCTGCCTGTAGATACGCTTTCAGTTCATTACTTCTCTGGGTGCAGTACAGTGCTGGTATTGTTTAAAGAATGAATCAATCGAGGAGTGTTGCTGGTGGTTTTTATCATGCTCTTTGCTATGAGAACATATCTGAAGGGCACTGCTTTCTCTGCTTTCATATTTCAGCCTGATCTGGAAGGAGAAATCTTGTAAGATGTGATTCTCTGCAGCCGTGCAGGGTGTGTAGTTGCCTACTACTCAGCAAGGTTGATGTGAAAAACTGCACTTTTCTTATTTTTCCTAGATAGGTAAAAACAAAGCAGAACAGGAGCAAGAATCGTGGAATTGGCATGCTAAATGCCACTTCAGCGCTAGCGGCAAAGAGAGAAAACCATTACTTGAGTACTAATAAACAGGAATATAATCAGCCTTATGAGTAATAGAAGGCAAATAAAACCTAAAAGCTGGGAAACACAAAGCATGACGACAGTAAAAGAGCAGGTGTTTGGAAGATCCTGGCTTTTGATTGTGGCTCTGACACTTTGTGTGATTTTTCTGTAAAGTACTTGACCTCCTCCTGCCTAGTTAACCCAGCTGGAAAATTAGGGAAAGAAAGCAGAAGCCTTGGTGAAACTCAGATAGCACATCTGATCTGACGTCTCCTGGGAAAAGGGCTTTACAAAAACGGTGGTGATATTAGATGTTCATTCTTTAATGCTTCCTTACATAGTATTGCATGCCTGCGAGCGAGAGAGGTTAGACTCTCCATGAGGAAACAGGAAGCAGCAATTTTAAAACAAACTATCTGATCGGCTGTGGGTACTACATCAAAGTCACTACCTAGTTTTCAGCTTGTAAGGATTTCCTTCCCTACTGAAGGGGGAGCCTCTGTAGGCTTTGTTTTAACGTGAAGTAAGTATATGCAATTGATTGACCCTGTGGCAGATGTTTCTTGCTGTCATATTTGACACAAGGTTGACTTTTTTCAAATTTACAAGTTGAAACCAGCCGTTTTCTATAATTCACCATAAGCAAACATATATAGCCTAGGACCAGCTGCTGCTGCCGTTAATCGAGGCCGACATGTCCGTGCAGCCGGGTGCCTGCCTACGCATATCCCCAGGGAACTGAAAATAATGACAGCTAAACTACAATCACTGTCCCAGCGTTGCGGCTTGGCTCACTCAAACCACTCCCTAATAATAGTATTACTTTATCTTGGACCATTTAATCTCATTTATAATTTTAAATGGGGATAGCTAGTTAAAGCCACAGTGTTCTCATTTGCTGGCCGCAAAGCTGTGGTGAGCGGTTTTGCCAGAAATGGGGTCTGGTGTGTACAAAAAGCTATCACTGCTTCTACTGGAACCCAAGTGGCGCATCCATACGGCTCGGGGCCGTGCTGCTTTTTGTCTCTTCCCATGCTAGTAATAAACCAGTACCTAATTTGTCCCTGGTTGGCTTTCACCTGCAGCCTCATTGACATGAGAGCTCAGAATGAAGTTGTGGCTTCCATTAAAAATAGAAGGGGCTCTTATGATAAATGAGGTGGAGACAGCGTGAGAGGTAAAATTGTTTGAAATAAGCTCTTAGCTGGGTTGAAATAATTGTAGCAAGTGGAATGCTCACAGCAGGGCACCTCCTTTGTAATTTGCAAGGGACAATGACATTTAAATGGTGGGAAATACAAGTATCCAAAAACTAAGCAATGGCACAATTCAGGCTGAAGCCACTGGAACTGGCGAACAAATACAGCGTAAGCACATTTCACGTGGCTCTGAGGAATACAGATGGCTCACAACTCTCCCTAGCTACATCTAGAATCTGCAGGATGTGTTTTTTAGCTCAGTTGTGTAATTTTTATTCTCAGTACCGGGTTTTGGTTATTGCTTGAAGTAGTCCAGACTCACACAATTGAAATTTGAGAGGCTGTATCTGCTAAAAAACCCTAAATCCCAAAGAGTGCTGCAGGGTGGAGGTAAGGTGTAGTAAAAGGGCGATAGGGTGAGGGCTAAAAAAAGCTGAGAAAGGCATACTGTAAAAAAGAGGTTCTTGAGGCATTATGAGTGAGTAACAAGTTCTGTCTATGTAAGCTTTTACTGGAAATACGGTCATTCTGAGGTGGGAGTTTTACTTGTGGGACACTTGCTTCAGCATAAAAGTGCGTCTTCCTGCTTATTTCATCTCCCTGTGTCCAAAGAAATCCTCTACTCTTTCTGGATGTGGGAGTGCCCGTGTTTATATGCAAGCGATAATAGTGATACCCCTTGCTTTATATGGCTGCTGAAGTATTGAATCCTACCACAGTGGAGATGAACTCAAGGCAGAATATTCACTATGTTCCTACTCAAGGATGTATTTTTTTTCTCCCTGTAGAAGAAAATAGCACACCCCTTCCTCCTGCAGACGTATTCGGCGCGCTCTATCCACGCTCTCTGCAATAATCCTGCAGGCTAAGCAGAACCCAGATGCAGCAACAAGAAGCCTCTGCTCTGGAGCTGTGCCCGTGCTGCAGCCTGTTTGCATGACGCTGGGTTAGAGCATTGCTCTCTAAATCTGCAGATAGCATGGACCAAAATGGGAGAAGGTTTTACTGGGATGTCCCTGTACATCAGTGATTTTTGAGCAGTTGGTATCACTTTGTATATTTTCACCGTTACCTAATAACCCACCAGCCCAAGCCTGAGGAAAGCGCAAAAATGCTTCAAAGGTCCTTTGGCATTTGTCCTTCTGATGTCAGCTACAGCTGGAAAGCTGAACCTGCTCCTTTGCTGTTGTCTGAGCAGCAGCTTTCTTTTTATTTTTTTTCTCTCCCTTGTACTTGCCAAAGCAAATCTCAGCAAATCCCTTCTGAACTTGCAGTGCTGGCAAGATTTTATTTTATTTCATATTTTTTCCTGAAACACCCTCTTTGTTTTTCGGGCTTAATTTGAGGGAAGGGCAGCTGATGCTCAGTAGTTTCAAAAAGGTCTTGTTGTGCCTGTAAGGTGTTGAGTAGAAGGTTGATTCTGGGGTAGGACACTGGCCTGTCAAACACCTCTCCATGGTTTGTCACTGCCAGTGACTGTAGTGGGTGATTCCCTTTTCACTTAGGAAGACCTCAGGAATTTAAGGCTCATCCCCAGTGCCTCCCTCACAGGAGCTGGGGGGGGGGAGATGGTCAGAGCAGCCAGGCACAGCTGAGCGTGTGGGGAGTCGCATGGGCAGGCGGTGAAACCATGCCACCGTCCCCGTTGTGGCAGTGCCTTCCTCGAGCTGGCAGCTTCTGGGGCTGCTGCATTCGTGTTTGTGCAAGAGATTAGAACGTGTGTAGCTAACCTGTGAGCTGGCCTGGCTTTTCCGTGTGTCCACAGTGCTCAGAGTCGCAGGAGGCGGGAGTTTGTCCATGAAGAATGTGGCCAACTTGTGCTGCAGGCTGGACTGTTGCACTTTGTACAACAGGCACCGTAGTCTGCTTCTAGAATAGAATAGTAGAAAGGATTATCCATTAACATGAAGTGTCAACCTGGAATATTCAGGAATAAAAACAGAACTTTTTGGTGGGAAAGAGGAAGAGAAAATGGAAACGGCAAGTTCTTGTTTGAAAACCTAAAAAACCATGGGAAAATATTACCTAGAAACATTCTGAAAGAGGAGTATAAGCATAACCGAGGTGATTTTGTTTACAAATCTAAACAAGCACATGTGGAATTTCATTGCAGTATTCCCCTAGCTCTAGTTGTGGCTGACCTGTGAGTTCACAATAGTCATTCTGCAGTCAAAACATGTTTATCTAATGCTGAACTCCTTGATCTCGCTCGCCAAGTATGCTGGAACTCCCTATAGCGAATTATTAATCTTTCGGAGAGCAGCTTTGCTCTGAGAATTTCCCTGTTACGGGAATTGCGTTTTATATGTTGCAGTGCACTGAAATGATTTAGGGTTTGCTGTTTTCTTGCAGCACAAAGTTACCCTGTTACCTCCTACGTTTGTTAGCGGTGCCTTTAGACCATCTGTGGAAGTCCCTCCTCTCCTGATCGTTGCAGTGATCTGGAGTAGCAGTCTTGGAAAACCTAAAGCTAATGGGAACAACAAAGGACAGGGGACAAATATGTTATAGTATTCAGTCTGTACGTTGTGTTAACGATGGCAAATGTTATGCAGGGCCCCACAGTTTTTTTTTTTATCACATTTCTTGTTTTAGTTAAACTCATCAAAGTAAATGTGCAGTTCAGCAGCAGATCCCTGTCAGTCCAGCTGGTCAGCACAGGTTTCCATCACAGAATGGAGAAACTGAGAGCAAGAGGAGGTGAACCTTTCTTGCAGCAAAAGGAAAGATTTTCCCCCGCCAGATGATCCCTTGCCGGCAGAAGTTAAAAGACAAGAAAATGTTTAACCATCATCAGCATAGCGAAGTTTGGCTGTTCTGTCTTTTTTTTTTTTAATGCTAGGGTAGCAAGTTCAGGAAAAAAGGATTATTTGTGCAGCATATGCTTAAGATTACTCATGAGCTGAACTCGCTCGTTCGTTTTACGAAATCTTATTGTAATTGCGTGTAATTTCATCAGTCTTCAACTGATTGCTAGAACTCTTCAGCCTAACATGTGCTACAGACTGCATTTTTAATGACTATTTCAACAGGAATGATTTAGGCATTTGAGAATCATTTTCGGGGGTGGGGGGGATATCTTCTTCCATGTAATAATAATCTGCAGCTGGCCAGTAGATACGACTTTATTGTTTTTTGTTCTTTCCCTGGCAATATCTTGTCTGGACATAAGGATGAAGCTCTCCCAAGGAACCAGTCTCCGTGTTAATGTATGAGGCTTTACTAGCTGGAACCTCTCAAGGTTTCACGCTTGAGAACCAGGGGCCTGAGTCGGTCGTAGTCCCACCCGGACAGCATGGAAAAGGATGAGCCAGGCTGCTTGCCACCCATTTCATGAGCTGACCAAGAACATGGGGAACTGCTGATAAGGACAGCAGGGTGGGGACATTGCTCTGGGGTACCGGTGTGATAGAGTGGGCAATCCGATGGGAGTCAGCAGGCAGGAGCTGTAAGGCTGGGGAAAGCAGAGACCTCTGTAACATGGAGCTGCAGATTGCGAAAAATCAAGGTGGTCCAGAGTTGAAGACCTCAGTTTTGGGGAGCACAGGGCCAGACTATCTACCCACTCTTGCCAAATGTGGAGTTATTGCCTCCTGTCAATAAGTGCCTGTGAAAACCCCTTGGGAACATCTTGGCCTTTCCCTGTCATTCCTCTTGGCTGATAGCTCAGGGTCTTAGCCTGTTCTATGGAGGTATTGGTGTTCCAGTGTGGGGAATCAAGTGAGACCCCCAATCCTAGGTAATTGCACCCACAATGTATTTTTAAAAACTGAGTTTTACGAAGAGATGCTCAAAAACTAAAGAGTGCCAGAGGAAATGTTTTCTGGAAGACAAAGTTAGCCGCTTGCCAGCATGCACTGGGATACGAGGCTGGCTTCATCTCCTCTAACTCCACTCCCTCCGAAAATGTAGCTGTTTAGTCTCCCTCTGTAATGGAGAAAAGGCATCCCTAGAACGTGATTGGTTTTTTTTGGATGGATTATAAATTGCCTAGGCAGGTAGTTAGAGGGGATACCTATGGTGTGGATGGTGGGACTAGCAGCAGAAATCTATAGGGTTCCCTTTACAGTCAACAGAGAGCTTGTTAATGTACCAGCAGACCGTATAGAAAGGGGCAAGTGAATCGGTCCCTTGAAGTGCCACTGGCTAAACAGTAAGCGCAGAAATGCGTCAGAAATGGAAAGCTGAGTGTCTCCACTGTATCACGGTGGGGCTGGCTGCCCCCAGGCTCTGCTGGGCCACCTCCTTCCTTCTCCACTGGGTGCCCGTCTCCCCGGCACATGGGGCGAGGGGCCCGGAGCAATGTGTGGCCGATGTCTATCAGCAGGACTCTGGCATCCTTTGTGGCCCTATCGTAGAGATGTGTTAAGTGCAAGGTGATCGCTGGGATCAAATGGACAGCTTTGTGTGCAAGATTGGGGACTGCTGCAGAGAGATTGATTTCATCTCTGTTGTCGCTGCCGCATTCAATAGGATGATGGGAAAATTGTTTAAAACTTGCATTTTACGGGGTTTTTCTCCTTTTTTGGGGTGCGTGTACTGATTTAGGACTGCGGGATCTAGTTGAAGTGCCACGTCCCAGGAGCTTTAACTAAACTTGGCAGGAGCTGTGATTCAGACACGCAAGGCCGTCTGTGATACTGGGGTATTTTGAAAAATTATGTCTTAGGCAGCTCAGGCTACACCCCAAAATAAAGTCAATTTTTCAGCTTGATCTCTCTGCCTCGGTGAAACAGAGATGCTAACAGCCTCCAGCCTCCTTGGTTGTTGTAAAACTAAATAATATTTGTGAAGAACTTAGTGTAGCCATGAGCATGGCATAAAAGCTGTGAGGAAACTAATAATCCTGTCTTCAGGGTATTTAATAAAAAAATGGAGAAAGTGCTATAAATGGGAGCACTGCAGCTCGAACACATGTAACAAACAGCGATAAACAGCTAGAAACATCTCTCTCTTTTTATATTGCTTAATAACTGTGTGAGGCATGGGCAACTTGAGTTGTGTTTATCAGGACATACTTTAGTCAATCTCGGGTTTTTTTGTTTGGTTGATTTTTGTTTCAGAAAAAGAAAACAACAACAAAAACAGAATCCCAGACTGGCAGGGGTTGGAAGGGCCCTCTGGAGATCATCTAGTCCAACCCCCTGCCAAAGCAGGGTCACCCAGAGCAGGTTGCACAGAAACGCGTCCAGGCGGGTTTGGGATATCTCCAGAGAAGGAGACTCCACAGCCTCTCTGGGCAGCCTCTTCCAGGGCTCTGCCACCCTCAAAGGAAAGAAGTTGTTCCTCATGTTCAGATGGAACTTCCCATGTTCCAGTTTGTGCCCGTTGCCTCTTGTCCTGTCACCGGGCACCACTGAGAAGAGTCTGGCCCCATCCTCCTGCCATCTGCCCTTTAGCTATTGCTGAGCATTGATGAGGTCCCCTCTCAGTCTGCTCTTCTCCAGGCTGAACAGCCCCAGGGCTCGCAGCCTTTCCTCAGCACAGAGATGCTCCAGCCCCTTGATGATCTTGGTAGCCCTTGGCTGGACTCTCTCCAGCAGTTCCCTGTCCTTCTTGACCTGGGGAGCCCAGAACTGGACCCAGTGCTCCAGCTGTGGCCTCCCCAGGGCAGAGCAGAGGGGGAGGATGACCTCCCCTCCACCTGCTGGCCACGCTCTTTTTAATGTCCCCCAGGAGACCACTGGCCTTCTTGGCCACAAGGACCCACTGCTGCCTCATGGGCAACTTGTCCAAGGTCACTATGCCAAGTGGTTACTGCAAAGTGGAGACGGCTTTCAGTCATTCGTATAGGTTCAGAAAAATGTATTACAAAATCTGTAATTACTAACTGAGGGCTACGTTTGTGTGGAGAGGTCCTGGTCACCAGGCTGGTGAGCTTTCCCAGCAAATTTGGATGTTACTGAACTGCAGCAGGTCCGATGGGGTGTACTCCTGCCTGTTTGGTACCTCATTTACCCTTACTGCCAGCCGAAAATATTTTATGCTATGTCGGGCCTGATGCTGCTCCCTAGTGAGGCGCTGGTGAGGTTTACTCCTGTTCTTCACTTCTCTTCCCAAAACTGTTGTGTGCCACAAGGCGGCTGATGCAATTGCCTCAGAGATGTCTCTATTTCGCTGCAGTAGCAATGCAGCCTGGCATATGGCTTGTACTTGTCTGCGTTTGTGGATCCTTTGAGCAAAGTGATATTTATATACATTTAAGAGCAGGTATTTACAGATGGAAGTTGATAACGTAACTGACTAACAGTAAAACTGCCAGGAGAAGTATTAAATTGCAGGTCAGCCTGCGGTGCCTGGTGTTTGTAGTGCTGCTTCAGCTGTTGACTGACTTAGCAAAGGAAAAGGGGGGAGGAAGCAGCAGAGGTGTGTTTGCAGTCCCTCCATATCATCTTTACAGGTAGGTGAGAGCAGTCATAAGCTGGGCGCAGTGCCTCACAAGAAGAGGTGTGTTGCCTGTCACTGGTTCTCATTATCTTTTCCGCTAGAAAATGACACTTCTGATGTACGCTGTAAGCTTTTTCTGATGGGAGTATTTCAGTGCTAGAATCTGCTCCCAGCATGTGTTGGAAGGGGGACCTGCTGGGGAGTAAAGCATTTGATTGTGTGTGTAAAGGGCAAAAAAGGCTGAAGGCAAAGGAAGGAATTTGCAATGTTTTTCTGCAGAGGGAATAATTCAAACCCAGGCGGTGCCATGGCAGAGTGGTGGGAGGATATGTAACGGAAGCTGGAAGAAAACTGAAGTTTGAGAGACTGCAGAGGATGTGAACTGGAGCTTGAACAGGTTCCCCCACTGGTTTGAGTGGCTAGCCACAGTCGGTTTATTAAGACCCAACTTAAGATATCAAGTAATTGACTCATTATAATCAAATCCACTTCTTTTAGCCCCTGTTTAATTACAGGAAGATGCACACCAGGCTCTGTTTCCCTGAAAGCAGTGGAGATGGCTCTCTTGCCTGTTGCTCTGGGAAGCTTCTCTGCCCCTGCAACATGTTCTTCCTGAGGTTTTCCTCTCCCTACCCGCCCCAGGGAGCGGTGGGAGCTGCTCAGTGGCATTCGAGCACAGGTAATGACACAGCACCCTGTGGCCGCCCCATGGCACTGAACTCGGACATCTCCCCTCCTGGCTCCGGGTCAGCAGCAGTGTGAAGGACCTTCCTGAGAGGTCACCCTGTGGGTTGTGGGATAAAAAAAAAACAAGTTTCCCAGGCTCGCACCAGTGCTCTCTGCTCTGCATCCCAAAAGGGCAGTTACATGTAAGGGAGTGTTTATTAAGTATTCGTATACTTTAGGCATATGACTCATGTAAACCTGGAGCCTCAGCTTGCAATTTTGCTGTCAGAAAAGATAGTTTTCTGAGTCACCTTGCAGAGAGCTTGCCCTTCTCCATGGTCCATGTATGACCTCTGGTGCTCTGTATAAAAAAAAATAAAATAAAAAAAAAATAAAAAAATGCACATTTATACACCCATATATATGCTTATATATAAGCATATAATGGTGAATTGAGTCTGGCTAGGATGGAGTTAACTTTCTTCACAGCAGCCTGTATGATGCTGTGTAAGGTTTTTTTTAAATATATGTATATGCACACATGGTAGAGGTTTGTGAATCCTTCCTTTAATCTCAAAGCTCTTGTTCTGTAACCAAAGTGCTTTCTTATGGTCAAAATGGAAGAAAAAAAAAAACCTAAACAATATTTATTTTGGGGCATAATTATTTGAGTTGGTGATAGTTAGAGGGTAAGAAGAGCCAGTGCAGGGGTTAGATGTATAGCACCTCAGTGTCATACACCCGATTGCCTTTGGGGTGCCTTGTGTCCCTTCAGCAGGGAGTCCTTGCTTGTCCCTGTGCTGGCCTGGCCTGAGGTCATCACTGCTGAGGGACTTGGGCTGAACCTTTTGCTCTGTTTTGACAAAGATGGCTCTTGGCTCCTCTTCCCCACTGTGTCTGACGCTGGCTGTGCAGCAGGGTATGTATATTGTTTAGTTTAACAATTTAGTGTGACTGCTGTCAAGCTACCGCAGCCTGGATATTCTATTGTCTCCTACTTTCTATGTAGCTTAAAACTTCTTGCATGCATACACCCCAGGCTCCTGCTCTTCTACTCTGCCTACTGCAGCTGGAATGCCATGGCCACCTGGGGAATCCCAGCTGGTCCTCATCCTGCTGGCACATTTCTAAGCCAACAAGAGGAGGTTTAACCTTTATGACCATACGCCAGCCCTCTCTTGTCAGATCCGATTCCTCAAACTTTTTCCATGCTCTTCCTTTGTAAAATGAGCTTACAAAGCTTTAAAAGTACAGCTAAGACACAGAAGGCTTTGTGGCAGTTGTCCAGCCTATTACACTGACTAATATTTTCTTATAATATCTAGAAAATAAACTAGAGAACAGAGCTTTTGGTCTGTCTCTTGACAGAGATGCTTTTGAGTTCCCTCTCTTATGCATCACAGCATTTTTAACTTATCGAATAAGAACGATAACTTTAGCCTTTCAAGGATGAGGAGGTGGGGGAAGAAGGGAACCATGAAACAATAGAGAGGAGGAACGAAGGGGAGGGAAATGCAAAAGTCAATGTTAGATGTGTTTAGAGCATGTTTTTTTTCATAGGTGCCATAAAACTCTAATTAAATGCAGCATCTTGAAAGTACTTTTATGGGTTGCAACAAAAGTGTGGCAGTGAAAGCAAATGCTATTACTGTGTTATGTTTTACTTCACCTATGTCGGACCAACTTTCAGCTTTACTTCCAGACTTAATTACTGCACCAGGAATCATGAGGAGGTCCGTCAACACCAATGGGGTTATTCCGCTGCAAAGCTGTGGTAATGGCGCTGTCTCCTTTTTCTAAGCTATCACCTCCTATTTTACCCACAATCAGTTACAACCTGAGTGGTTTTATATGAGAAAGCTCTGTTAAATTTATCATGGTCTAGACTAAAGAGTGACTGGATAGTTCATTTTTTCGCCACCCTTTTGATTTCTCCATTATTTGTAGATTTAATTCTGGAATGTGTGAGTTAAAAGGTTTTCTTCTTTTTAAGAAAAAACAACCGCCTTGTGAAGGAAACTCAAAACTGAAGAAAGCCTTGACAAAAGTGGTAATAAGAGCTGTCTTAGCCGTGCATGTGAGAAAGTAAAGGTCAGGTTGAAGCAGTGGAGGCTGGCTGCCCTTCCTGACCTTGCGTGCGACTTATAAAAATCTTGAGGTGGACCCGGGTAGGGAGTAGCCGTTGATCCTCAGGGCTTTCCTTGCCGTAGGGAAAGGTGAGGCTGGGTGTACAGCTGGATGCCCTGGAGATCCCGTAGCTTGGACTTGGCAGCCTCCTGGGGACAGTGTTTGACAGGCTGAGAGAGTTGGGGTTGTTCAGCCTGGAGAAGAGAAGGCTCCGGGGAGACCTTACAGCGGCCTTCCAGTACCTGAAGGGGGCCTACACAAAAGCTGGGGAGGGGCTGTTTGCAAGGGCAGGTAGTGATAGGACGAGGGGCAATGGTTTGAAACTAGAGCAGGGCAGGTTTAGACACTAGGAAGAAGTCATTAGACATTAGGAAGAAGTTCTTTACACTGAGGGTGGTGAGACAGTGGCACAGATTGCCCAGAGAGGTGGTGGAGGCCCCATCCCTGGAAACATTCAAGGCCAGGCTTGATGAGGCTTGTGAGCAACCTGATCTAGTTGAAGATGTCCCTGCTCACTGCAGGGGGGTTGGACTAGATGGCCTTTAAAGGTCCCTTCCAACCCAACACATTCTATGATTTAGCATCTCCTGAGTCATCACAGCCCCATGTGTGTCGTGTCTTCCATCTGCCACATGCACAGTGTGTCCAACCTCAGATGGTGTTGGCTGTTACCTACCCCACAAACGGGATGCGGAGTAAGGAGCTGGTGCTTTGCTGGGTGGACAGGTAGGGAGACCTCCCCGAGAATTGCTGTCTTAACTGAGGCTGCTGTAAAAGCAGGAAGTTTTGCAGAGGGACTGCAGAAGGTCTTGGGCAGAAAGCAAGTTGTTGCTATTTCGGTGGCGCTGCAGAAGTTGGGGTACGTCTGTGTCGTGTGGAGGCTGAAGAGCTGTCCCTGTGGCATGGGGAATCGTTAATGATTTCCTTATTCACAGGTCTCTGTCTCATCTGTCCCTGTGAGTTTGAAGAAGCTCAGTAGGCTTCAGACATTAGGACTATTCTCGAGATACTTGCTCATTAGCAGGAATTACAATTACCGCATAGTTTGAACTGATTAAACAGCCTAATGATCATTACTAACAGTAGTAGCTATTGTAGTTAAGAGTGCAATTGATGTATCAAAGTCTTACATTTTGGAGGTATAATTCTGTCCCCAGGGAAAAATAGATGTTCCTGCTTCCTCCCAGGCACAGTGGATCATACCAACTATGTGGAAATGGCCTGAAAAGGATTATTTTCCTTATCAGCATCAGCTATTGGCCATTGGAGAAAGGATGTTGCATGGGTTGGAGCAGTGATTTGATCCTGTGTGGCAAGTCCAAAGCTCCTATGTAACGCTGCCGTGGGAGTTACAGCTGTAAGTGATGCTGACATGAGCAGGCTTGATGGGCTGGTGCCCATGTGACAGCAAGGATGTCTCGGCATGCCCAATTTGAAGAGACAGTACTCTGAAAAAATCTATGTTGCTTTCCTTGGTTTGCTGTAAACAGAGTTTTGGGTTTTTTTTAATAATGCATTGTTTGGATACTGTTGTTTCTAATACACCTGTCTAAAATGTTAAGTCTTTGCATTGTAGATTTTGGACTGATTTAAGAACCAGCTAGCACGCCCAGGACTTGGATTATTTTCCATGTAGGTGCCCGCAACTGCATGCGTGTTAATATAGAGACTCTGTGCCTGGGACTGCCAGCATTACTGCAGTATACTAGATATTAGAACTTTTGTCTGGGAATACTTACTTCTCGTATTTTGTGCCTGGATTCCTTTTAGGCTTATATTCACCTTGCGATGGAAGTCATACCTGTAATGCCATTTTTAGACCCTTACGTCTAGTGCCATGAACTATACTCATTGTAAACGCTTCAAAGGGTGGATACTTTCCCTTTTAAAATATCCTGGGTAGGAGACTTTTGCTGCAAGGTCACGCAACCTAAATTTAACTTTTCTTTCTGTGCCTTTGCGTGTGTATGGGTTGTTTTTTTTGCTTGGGAGGTGAAGACAGTGCTTGTTTCTTATTATTCTGGTGAATTACTTTGTATTGCAATTCTCCCTTGTTCGGTATTGCTGTAATAAAGCCAACTGCGATGAAGAATGATATCAAGTTGGAAAAAGAGTTGAGCACTACATTATGATACAAATGTTTAAAAAAAAATACTTTAAACTGCTGAAGGAACAAGAGTGTCTAATATCTGCAATAATCAAAACAGTAAAAAAAAAGAACAATTTTCAGGAATAATGTGGTAGTTATAATCATATCCAAAGATAAGCATTTTTAGTTAGCATTAAAGTGGTGTTTTTACAGGTTTTAAAATGCTGTACAAATATTTACTGATTTGTGATACTATTTCGGAGGAAGATGAGGGACTGTAGATTTTTTTGGTGATAGGGCTGAGATAAAAGTAGCATTCACGCCGAGTCCCTCTGTGCTCCAGAATTTCGTTCATCAGTAACGAAGATGAGAAGTACTTTTGTCAAGTATTAGGATTAGATCCGGTAAGGATTTATGCATGTAAAAGGTGGGTGCCGCAGTGCCTGTGACTTGTACACCTGAGCACAGGGACCATTGGCACCTAAAAGTGCCTGTGGGAATGGGGGCTCCTTCTTCAGCACTGGGGGAGTTTTTCATGGTCATCTCAAATCTGTCTGTTGATATTTAGCAGTTGCTAAGTGCTGGCGTGAAGCTCCTCTGCTCCCGTGAAGTGCACAGGGTAGATCACCGTGTGCCCAGAACAGCGGTTACACCCCATGGCAGGAGAAGGCACACATTTTGAGAGGGCAGGAATTTTTTTTTCCTAACAAAAAACCCAGAGGAAGCATGTTGGTTTTTTTTATTCCTTTACACTTGGACTTTCTGCTGTGTTGTGCAGGGGGTACCCGGAAAGATCTGCGTGGAGGGTGAGAAACAGGCAGTCGATATGCCCAATGGCTGCATGCATAAATGCACTGCTACGTTCTGCTATGAAACAGGAAGGTTATTTTTTCAAAGGCACCAAAGAACTGAGGGTTTCTGAGTGTAAAAGGAGCCTTGGATAAGCCTCTGGCTTGGGGCAGCGATCAGATGCGGGAGGTCGAGGGCCCGACTGCAGCTTTGCACCCGTGGGAAGTTCTCTTTCCTCGCTCTGAGCTGTAAGTTCTGTGCATACACAGCGCTATAAATAGCTTTTAGCAGGATTGCGACTGTCGTTTGAAGAAATGTGACATATTGCAGAGTGCCACATGGCAGTATGCTGTAATACCCTGTGATAATAATGGAAATATAAGCTAACTGTGAACAGCCTATAATTTTAGTTGACGTACTTAATCGATAACGTGTTGGCTTCACCTGGAGTGAACCAAAGCCTGCTCTGGAAACAAGGAGGGCTTGGGAAGTTGTTATAATGCATGACCAGGTAATGAGGACAACATCTAGCAAAAAGTTTATTTAGTGAAGATAAAAGCGCATCTCCCTGAAGTAACTTTGCTCCATATATATTTTATGGATGTGTATGACAACTTTACTTTGCAGGAATCTCTGTATAATAGTAAAAACAGGAATTATGTTGCTCACCAGGAGCTAAATTGTCCCATATATTGTCAGATGGGGTAAATGTTTTAAGGCTGCTATAATTTTCAACATATCCCATTATTGCTGCAATTATTGTTTCACTGTTAACAATAATTTGGCTTGGGGTTTTGTTGCCAGGTACTTGCTTTATTTAAACACCAAAAAATATATTCCATAAAAAAAAAAGCCTTTGTATTTCAAAGCATTTGCTTGCAAATTTGACAACATTTAAAATATTGAAATGCCTTTTTATTTTTTTCTCCTCCCTTGTCTTGACCTGTTTATGAAGAGGAAGCACTAAACCTTGATAAGCTGTTTGAATTCATTTCATGACCTTGTCCTGCAGCTTGGGAGGTGCTGGAAGGTTTGCTTCTCTCTCCTGTACTTGTGCAGCCCCTCTGAAAGTGGAGTTTGGGCCATAGCCGGACGTGGCAGGGGTGTGTGAATGAATAAAGGACCCTACTCCCCTTTACACCCACTGTAGGTCCGCTTTTTCTGATCCTGAGGCTGCTGTGGTCTGTGACTTGGGGGGGG
>VWZL01003265.1:170963-218771 GCA_013396915.1 Stercorarius parasiticus
TTTTTAAAGTGTATGATAACAGAGAATAACTTCTGTGTGTATATATATATATAGTTTTATATATATATATATAGTCACCAATTTGACTTATGGCCCTTTAAAAACTGCATGTGTGTGTGATTACAGTTTAGACTACCCTTTCCTTTCACATAATAAATGTAATCAAGTCATGATCACTTGCACTCAAACAGCTGATTTCCACTTTTGTGGTCAATTCCTTCTTATTTACTAAGAAGATGGCCAACATGTGACTCTTCTCCTTTCCATATCTCCATCATGGCTGCAATATTGGGTTAAGAAACGCAAATCTATAGGTTTTTATGGTGTTTGAAGGCTCTTTTAATACTATTACGTCTACTTGCAGTTTTTTTTCCTAACTGAAGCCTCCACTGACAGTTGCATGGGCTGTGCTTTCTCTGGTAGGACACCGCTTCATAACTCAGAATAATTTCTGCTGTCTTGCTAGGAACGTGAACCAGCAGTATCATTTAGGAGTATCACTCGTCTTCCCTGCCAGACACATTTTTTTTATTATTTTTTTTTTAAATAGCTGTAAGCAGTGACTTGGTCTCTGTACCTGTGGAGATCTCTGTGTCCTCAGTACAAACCTGGTTAGGACTCTGCTCGTGTGGCTCGCCTGCCCTCATGCTGCGCGTAGACAACCGAGACATGGGGTTTCTGTGTGTTGTGTGCTCTGTTGATTAATATTTGTCTTGTGCTGTAACCTTGTGCAAATGACCTTTGCGTGGGTTCACTGATTTCTGCAAAACACCCTTTGCTGGTTGCACGCTGTACAAACTGTATCTCCCTTCTTCGCTCAGAAGGAGCTCAGCGTTTTGTGCGTTTCCTGGTTTTTGGGAAACCTAGCTGGGATATTCCTGCTCCGATTCCTGCTTTGTTTCTGGTGTGAGAGAGTCCGGGAGCTCTCTGCAGGGCTCTTGATGTCCCCCAAAGACCCTTCAAGGTTGGGCTGGGGCTCATACCTACCTGCTGCAGGGGAAGCAGCAGGCTTTCCTCAAGGGGAAGAAAAGCAGTGAGGCATTTTTCTGGATTAGGAACTGCTGGGTAACAGAGGGCAGGAAGGATGGGGCTTGCTCTGCACCTATGGATAGTATCGAAGTTGGCAATGCTCCTTTTGAAGTTTGTATTCGGTGAAAGTTTTTATGCCAACCAAGGAAGGCAGTAGACGGAAGCCAGAAAGATGAGCAGAAATTTATCTCCTACACCCAACGTTGCAATCTGCTTTTCTTCCACAAAGTCTGGAAATGCGTAAAAAGAAATGGATGTATTTTGGGGATATGGGGAAGAAATGCGAGACTCTTCACGAGCAGAATTGCCAGGTCTTTGTAACTTCCAATGTGTGTAGATAAGACAGGTTTCTTTTTTTTTTTTTATGGAAGTCATATGGCAAAAAATTTCACTTATGAAAGCAGCATTAGATAGTCCTGGCATAAGTCTTGACAAGTGTTATCCACCCTATAGCCATAAAAATGTTTACGCTAGAGACTTTTCTATGAATTTATTTCTCTCTAGCATAAGGGTGCCTGCATAAGCTGCCACCTGTGATCCATGCTGTCCAGGTCAAAAGACTTCAAAAGGGGTTTTGGGGGAGAATATCTTCTTTTTGCATCTATGCATACAGAGGCTGAGATTAGCCTATTTGCAAAACCCTTTTATATTCCTTTCCCTCGGCTTCCCCCTCCCCTTTTCTTTTTAAGACATCTGTTTAAAACTCTGCATTTAGGCCAGACAGGGGTCTCTTGATTGCACAAGCATGCTCCTGGCTCTCTGATTCAGCCAATTAAGGGCTCAGCTAGCTAACATTACCATTTTAATGCTACTTATTGGGTGGCACAATTTGCTGCATGTGAAGAATAGAGTTCATGCCCCGTGATGTGCGAAGTGGCTTATTTGGCACGTTTGTTGTTCAAGAAATCTTTAATTAACAGCGGTTGCAGTATTTGTTTTCTCTGACTGAGGTGGGGATGGGAAAATGGAAACAAGCAGCAAACACGCGGATTAATTGTCAAGTTAAACTGTGCTGTTTTGCTTAGGGTCTTGTTCTGGTGCTCATCCCTGGAACGTTTTAACTGTGTTGCTGTTTTCGTGTTGCTTGCATAGATTCTAGGAAAATATGGGGTCTGATACCGGTGATTTTAAAGTGAGAGTTAATCAGAATTAACTCTAAATTAGCAGTGGAATTGTGTTGGAGTGGGACTGGTGTAAGCTTTGGAAATAAAAAAAAAAGAGCTTTGTGTTATGCTCAAAATGTTATTAATGGGCAAAAAGGAACACACCCTAAATGCAGTGTTTTGAATATATTAGCCTAATAAAAGTCTTAATCTCATCAAAATACAACTAATGGGTATTATTAGTCCAGTTACAATGATATGCACTTATAGTTCAAATCATCTAGTTAATATGGAAAAGGCTCTCTAATAATAGAGCCAAAGGCAAGCTGCTCCTCTGAAGGCAGGGATAGCGAGTGAGGCCAGCTGGGCTTCAGTGCTGGCGGTGGAGGTTATTTATTCATAATAGCTGCAGTCTTATTTATGTGCTACACATAAAAAACCATCCTGGATGAGGGAGCTAGGAAGAAAACTGCATAACTTGCAGCGCCAAAGGGCCGGCTCCTGGGCTCGGGCAATACCGGCTAAACGTAGACCTGAATAAAAAATATACGGGTGGTTGGACTTGAGACCACAATAGCCTGCAAACTTATTGCGCATGCAAACTCCACCTGTGTGCGGCTTGGGCTAGAGGTCTCAAAAGTATGACAGCCATAAGTAGAAGGAAAAAAAAAAGAAGTGTGGGTTTTTTCTTTAAAAGATTAGCCTGGATGTTGAGAACGTTAATGAATTGAAAGTGCCTCGCTGAGGTCAGGCTGTTGGCGGGTGTACATCAGCAGCTCTCCGTAGGTGCAGCGATAATGATTTGTAACGACTGAAAAAAAAACGAACCCTGCCGGGATGCTGTACCCTAAAGCAAGGAACATGGAGAACAGGGGACAGTGCTCAGGTACCTGGGTAATGGCTGTGTTGCAAAGGGCCAAAATAGACTGATTTAAACAAAGCAACCCCCCCCACCCCCCGATCGCCCATGTTTCTGCATGCGTTAGAGCGATGTGAGTGTTCACTGCACAGGTCGCTGTATTCCCGCATCCCACGTTGATGGTAACTTATCCTGAGTCTTTCTGTGTGGCTCTGCTTAACTCCACTTTGAAAGCGGAGCAAATGTAGTGCTGCAGAGAGCTATTCCTGGTGCATACTAAGAGCACTTAAGTATTTTCCATGTTAACTAGCCTTGAAACAGCTGAATGACCTCCTGTTAAGATGCGTTTTTGGTTCTTTTTTTTTTTTCTTCAAAGCCTATGGTGTGAAGCCGTGCCGGATAAAATTCTTCAGGGAGTCATTTGGTGCTGGGCGCTAAACTAAAGCAGAGAAATTTATTAGCTTTTCTGCCTCTTACTTCTGTAACTTTTTGATCATTGCTGTTAGTGAGAGTCAATGAGTGACGTCTTCCCCCAGTGCCGTGAGGGAGCAGCTTCACGCTTTTTATTTTCAAGAGGAGATTCTTTGTTAAGAGAAAGGCGAAAGGGAGGTGGCGGTGGCTGGCCTTGGCGTGCAGAGCCTGCGAGCGGGCTCTTCCCTCCATCCCCCTGTTTGCTGCTCAGGCTGAGCTTTAGCACAACATGTGGCCTGTCCCCATTGTCTGCAGCTCCACAAAAGCCTTGATTGCTCCTTCCACGCAGCTGAGAAACAGTGTGTCGCATGCCCCTTGACTTTAACAAAGTCAGGCGTGCGAGACCCGTTGCACCTCTTGGTGTAGCATTATCAAACATTTATGCAGCGCAGCACACCGTACAGAATTCATAAAACTTTGTAATAAAAAAAAAATATATTAGTGATGCTAGACAACAGGGAAGATGCGATGGTGAGACAGTCGGTGATACAAAGCTACTTGGCAAGTTAAATGACTGGGGAGGGTGTGGGGGATGTTACTGGTTCAGTTGTTTAAAATAAGGTGGGCTGATTATTTTCGAAGGGTTAACAAACCCTTAGGGAGAAGAAAAATGTTAACAGCCTGCCCAAAAAGAGTAAAAAAACCTGGCAGTACAAAGGCTTGTGTAAATGCAAGGTAGATGAGAGGATGGGGGTCCGGCTTTGAAAGTTGGAGAACATCTCAAAACCGGTTTTGTGCCTATAAGCTTAGGTCACAAATAACCATCACAGGTAGGTGACGACGGAGCTGGGGAAAAGCAGGAGAAGCCATATGGGCAGCGTGACGCAGGGAGGGGGCTGATTTCTCTGCTCCTTTTTTACGTGTCTTTTCGTGCCGCCTTTTCTGCAGGTGCCGCTTGTGCCCGTGCAGTGACCTGGCTTTGCGAAACAGCGGTCCTGCCTCTCGGGGGGCAGGGGCACTTTGTTTCTTGGGATGTGAAAGTTCAAACCCAGGCGGGCCAGATCCAGCCCTTGGAATTCCTGCGGTAGCTGGCTGAGGTACAAAGGCACGCACGTCCGCTGAATTTTATGGAGCGCAGGGAAGGAAAATGACCTGCTCGCCCACACCGGGGCCATAAGGTCCTGCGGGGTGTTTGGGTACTGAATCTGTCTGACAGAGGTTTGGACCTGATCTCGGTGACAGCCATGACTTTCAGACACACTGTTCCCTGCTTTTTTTTTTCTTCTTTTTTTAGCTGTTATGGCACCCAATCAAAATACCACTTGGGTACCTTGTTTTCCTCCAAAAAAAAAAAAACAAACCAAACCCACCCCAATAATGTTTAGCTGGTCCTTGTCAGAAGTCCTTCCCCAAATTGCCCTCTGAGGGGGGGGTAACTGGTGATGGTGAGTTTTGACTGCTCATACGAATTGATGCAATGGGAAGCTTGAGGGAAATACTTTGGGGAGCTTGCCTGTCTGTACCAGGACTTGTCTGTGGAAAGAACATCTGTCAAGCCAAGCTATGAAGCAAGAAACTTTCATTTAATTGAGACTATAATAAGAAATAGTGCGAGGAAAGAAAAGCCCTGTAGTCAGAGCTGAAGCACCCAGGTAATGCTCAGCCTGTCAGGAAAAAAAGGCTGAGATGTGAGTGTTTTGGAGAAGTAAGGAAAAAAAATACAGCTTGCTTTATTCCAGCAATTCATTTACTTTTATAGAACTATTTAAAAAATTGTAGCAGTGAATTACCAGAAGAAAGCTTTATGGCGACAAGCTAATGACTTCAAAACCCGATTCATTAAACAAAAAAATTACAATCACTGTTCCCTTGGGTTTGTTGTATATTTTATTTTGAATGTTTGTCAGTAAATTATGACTAATTTGAATTCATCCCTCTCCTTTTCGCTATGCATTAGCAAGCAACTGCCTAGTTAAATGAGATACTTCTAGAAGTCAGGCAAGAAGGAGTTGTGTCCTCTCCCCCAAATCACTGGCCCGAGAACTGGTGGTAGAAACTCTCCGGAGGGTTTGGATGTTAAAGACAAATCAAGGTAGGGATCTGACCTGGTTTATGGGCAGACCGACCTCCTCCTTGAGAGGTGCTACCCGGAAAACTGCTGTGCCGATTGCAGTGCCAGCCAGCATCAAGCATTTTGCAGTATGAACCCCTGGAAAAGCAGAGGAGGATTTCCTACCTCCAGCTAGGACCCTGCAGGGGTTATTGCCTGCAGCTTGCAGCAGCTTTTAAGCATCTCAGTTTGCCTGTGTGGACTCTCTTGGAGGAAAAAGACTTGATGCTGGGAGGTACGGAGAGCCCTTTGAGTGACGCAGTGCTGCTTGGTGATGGAGGAGGTGTGCGATGTACTTTCTTCCCACCCCAGCTCTCTCGGGGCTGTTGGGAACTTTATTGACCCTTGGCCGGTCCTGGCGGTTTCAGTAACGCTTGTGCGGACTCCTTTTCTGCTTCCCTCCATAGCTCATGTCTGTTCTGCATCACTTCTTTGGTAAGTCAGTCCAGGGCAATTGGAGAGACTGGTTTATGGGCTCCTGCAGAGTGTGGGTGTCCCTGTGCGGTTATTGGAGACACGCTAAAAGGTGACCTCAGTGGCAACTCTGGGCTTCTATCTGTCTGGTCACTGCTCTCCATTCCTCCCCCAAAACACTGTACTGTGCCCTAAAGCTCACACCTGAGTGGAGATGGGAGCGAGACGGGGGAATGGTGTGACAGTCCGGGTCCCATGCCCTGACTTCTGCTCGTGTTCAAGGATGCAGCAAAAATAAACGCTGCCATATTGCTTGAATAGGACTGTAAATTTGAACCATAAATGTAGAGTGAAGCTGAGATTTATCAGTGCCCTGCAAGGCAAAGTGCAGGATGTTGCAGTTGAACTGCCTGTTGAACTGGACCTGGCTGAAGGTTATCTGGCTTTCTGGCACAAAAACCTCTTCAAAAGGACACAAGCGCTGAGAGCTGTGGCTGGGGCCTTCTGTTGTGCTTCCCTGCCTATTGATCTGTAGCAGAGGAAGGATTTTCCCGTGGAAAAACAGCTGTGCAGGGGGTGATTCTGCCAACCGTCTTGTGGGGCCAGCACGCAGGCAGCTATACATGGAAAGTCATACGCGTCTATTTGTAGAAATGGCGTCTGTACAAGTGAAGGTAGTGCTGGCAGCCTGCTGAAAAGGATTTCTGAGGAGTTTGTACCACAGCTTGGTGCTTGTCGTTCAAAAATATGCAGACCCTTAAAGATGCAAATAAGTACTTAAAGTGATTCCCTCTCTTCCATGCTCCAGCAAAGCTTTCAGATACTTCCCCCCTCCCAAGAATTGTGTTTATTGAGTTGTAATTACAGTGTGAGTTAGTCATTCTTCGATGTATATATAATATATCTCTTTCCACATGGCGCTTTACATGTTCCTGTTAATTACATCCTCTTTCTCCCAAACCGTTGGCCTGGAAATGCTGACAATGGTGGATTTTGATCCTGCAGAGTTCCTGCTACTTCTGGGGTGTCCGAGAGTAGGTCCCTGCAGCCTGGGGCTTCCTTGGAGAATCCCAAATGTAGCTCGTAGCCAATGGAGGAGGAGGCTGGGACAGGTATGTCACATCCAGCACGTTTCATCCTGCATCCTATTGTACTTGTTGTTTTTTTTCCAGCACTGTTACCATGAAGGACGCTGGAGTGGATTCAGAGGCATATAGCTGTGTTCAATGTGATGTATTCTCCTTGGTTTCTTTTTACTTTCTGCTGTGAACCTTATTTTCTTTCCGGTATTGCAAACTGAGCACTCCAACAGCTTCTTCTAGAATCTTTACGTAGCTACAATGGAAGAGTGGCTGAAATAATCACTTGCTTTTCTAAATGGAAACAGTATTTACTTTGTGAGGTTGTAGAATCTGCTAGTGGTGGTTTTTAAGGACGGGTTGGACAAACACACACGGAATATGATTTTGCTTTAGCTGAGAAAATAGAAACGCGTTTAAGGGCTGGCCCTGTTTGCTGGGATTTCTGATAAGTGGCTATCTTCAAAAATGGTAAGTGAAGAGGGAAATCCCAGAGGACTGAGGAAAAGCAATGTATGACTATTTTTAACTGTCCTTCCTGTTGGAAAGTTTATCCTGACACATTATCTAAATCTTGCATCTCTAGGTCTGTAACTTAAGCCTGTTAATTCATATATCTGCAGAGGACAGGGAAAACGGACTTACTGCCATTGCCTTGGCATCAGCATTTTCCCCTATTTGAAAAGTTACGATGTTTCTTCATAGATTTCCCCTTTCTGGACTAAACTACGTCTGTTCTCATGTGTTTTGTTTGTGGGCTGCGTTTTCTAGGTCACTGCTCATTGCTGATTTTCGGGGTTGTTTTTTTTTTTTTCCAGTTGTCTTAGTCAGCATGCTCCAATTCCATCTATTCTTCCTGGGTTATCCACCCTTTTCGTGACAGCAGAAACCAACTCCTGTTTGGCCGATGACCTGCTCTAATCCTTAGATCCTTTTCTGCAGAGCTGGTGCTCAGTCTCTCGTTCCTCGTCCTGTATTTGCACAACTGATATTTTTTATTTCTTACCTACGGGCTGTACTTCTCCTGCCATTTTGAATTGCATCCCATTTCTTTTTCTGCATTGTTAATGCAACTTGAAAAAGTGATTCTGAATTCAAATCCCTCCCTGCAAAAGACTTCCAGCTCTGTAGCTTGGTTTATTCTTCACAGCTTATTGAGAATATTCACGATTTAAGTGTTGCAGGCATTAATGAAAAGACAGCTTGACAAAAGGAGAATCCCCGCCTGATCCACAGTTCTGACTTTGCAATGAACCGCTAGTGATTGCTCTGTCATTAGAAAGCAGATTTGCACCATTTGTAGAAACTGCAGCTAGACGGTTTGCTAGGTTGCTTTACAAGAGGCCAAACTTTCCGGGTTCTGATGTCTGCAGCTTTTCCCTGACTTCAGGGTTTCTTGTCACGGGAAAAAATCACTGAGGTTCAAGTACCAAAGGTCCAAATTGAATTTCATGATGCCCAGCTGAATAGATATTCTCTAATTTCTTCCGCAGACTTGTTGGCAAGATCCATCTCCTTGTTCCAAAAGCTGCTGTTGGATACCTGGGTGTAACCTTACCTTCCCCTCCTTTCTGCTGAGTTTATAGTTTCTCTTCTTCTTTTGCCTTTTCTGATCCTTGCTCGGTGGAACACTGGCTGTCTTTTCTCATTTTGCCTCCCATGCTTCTGCCATTCCTCTCTCCTGAGTTTGGGTCCCTGATTCCTCTCTTTGCAGGACGCTTCCCCACCTCCCCTTTTTCCCTTTCTTTTTATTCTGATTGTGAAGGTCACTGAAGAGGTCTCTGAAGCATCCTGGGCTGTCCCCTCCTGTCCTCTGCGGCATGGGGTTGGCTTGCCAGCACACGTTTCTGTGGCCTCTCCCTGCCTGCTCCGCTGCCTTCTTCCACGCTCTCTTCCCCAGAGACTTCACTGCCAGATTGCTGAATGACCTGGGACCTGCTTTTCTGCACTCCATTTTCCTTCCTCGCCTGCTCTTGCGCCGCTCTTCCTTCAGAGCGAACTCCATCATCTCACCATCGCTTTGGCTCAAATTACCTTTCTGTCTTTTCGATTCCCAGCCAACCCTCCCCTGTCAGCCCGGGGAGCTGTTTTATTGCAGACTAGCCCAGCAGAGAGGGAGGAAATATTGTTTAATTTTCACCCCACCCGCCCAGGTGTTTTCTGTGGATTGCCTGTGTACATGTCGCACATACACCGATGTACAGAGAAGTGGCACAGAGCAGCCGTCGCGAGGCTGCTTAGTGAAGCAGGACAGCAGGAATACACAGGGCTTGGCCATGAACAAGTTGCTTGCGTCCAAAAAAACGATTGGAAAGCAATCTCAGTGGGGGGAAAAAAAAACCAGCTCCCTAAAGGCAGAAGGCTGGCAGGTTTGTGAAGCTGGCAAGGTTTGTGGAAGGAGGTAATATCTCTTATTAGACCAATTGATACAGCTCAGAAGACCAGGAGAGCCTGAGGCTTGCAAGCAGCAATGTTCAAAGCTAGATGCAATGTGGAGAACTCTAATTTTAAGGAGATACAATAATCCTTTGGACTTTGGGAGAGAAAAAAAGTGTAGTAGGGGGGGTTAGCAGCTGGGGAGGGATAACGCGGCTCTCTGAAAGGGAATTTATTGCTATCAGAACTTGTGAGCTGGGTCTCCACTCCTTGCCACTTACCATTTTAACTTGGTTTTTATGTTAGACCTTTCTGCCTCCTAAAAAAAACAAGGGGGGAAAGTGAAGATGGGCAGTTTGTAAACATGACTCTCCCTCGCCAGCATCGCACTGGAGCATCAGGGCTGCTGCCGCCCCGGAATGGTTCTATGCGGGATGTGGCTGAATGGGGCTGGTATTATACACAGAGCAATGCAGCTGTTTGGTAAGAACAAAATTCCCCCTTCTGTTTCCAATTTAGTATCCATATAACAGCTAGATTAGCTTCAACAGCCAGGCAAAAATAATGAGCATTTTGATTAAGACAAGCTGGAAAAGGGCCAAACGCTAATAAAATTAGAAAGAAGCTGGCCTCTTCAATTTGAATGAATTGTCTGCGTAATGAGAAAAAAGTTTAAATTAGCTAACCAGTGCCCCAAAATAAAGCATTAGTAATCTTTATTACTGGAAACCTGTAGAATCTGAAAACAAATTGTTCTATTTTTCATTAATGCTTAATTTAGCTGGTAAGCATAGAGTTGCAAAAATCATTTAGGGGAAAGATCTATTACAGGAGCTTGTTGAGGCCTCCCTGTTGTATGCTGGTGTTTTCTGGCGTGGCACGGAGTTTACAGCCCTTCTGGGCGAGTGGTCCTTTGGGCTTCTTCCCTCAATGCCAATGAGCATCTTCCATTGCTTAGTATAGGCTGGAAGTGCTTTATTCTATAAAGGTGATCATTGAACACAGCCCACAATTTCTTCTTCAGAGTTGTAGAAACCACTAGATGTCTTAAACGCAAGCCTGACGGTGGCTCAGTGAAGTGATGGTGGCTGTCACTGGAGCTCATGTGAAGCTGGTGGGGATCAGGGCAGCTTCATGGATCAATGGCACTTAAGATATGGGCGAAAGCAAGAGGAGAAGTCAGTGTTTTGGACCAAATGAATGGAGCTGAGCTCTGAGCAAAGCCCGGCTGATGCCTTAGGTAGTATGCCAGAGACATGGGAGTCCTGCTGCTGGAGAAGGACGCTGACTTTGCGGTAGCTGGGAAGTCATAAAGACTGTATTAAAATATATTAAAACACAAGTGTCCAAACTCGGAGTCAGGTTCTGTCTAACTTAAGAGGCAAAGTAGAAATTCACTGAAAGCAATTTGACACGTGTCTCTGAAGATATGGGCAGATTTTTTTTTTTCTTTTGCCTGTAGAGGAATATTGGGCTTAAAACTTGTTTGAAGACATCTGTGGTGCCTGTAGTAGCTGTCAGTTTGATCCTCTACCAAAAATCTCCCTAATTCTAGTATACCGATAGGAAGCTGGTGTGGAGAGAAATGCATTTCTTTAGCATTATTGTTGCGGCAAGAGGGACTCCAATGCTATGAGAGGAAAGAGGAAAGGGAGGGCTGATCTAAAGACTCAAGCTGGTCCAGGCTTAGTAAAGTGATTACTGTTATTAGAGCTCTGTCCAAGTCGGACTTGCACCTGTAGAGTGACTGTGTGGAAATGGCCTTTTTACTCAGCAGGTTCCCTGCCTTGGTGCGCTCAGAAGCGTCTCTGCCGTGGTGAACAGCAAATGCAACCGTTTACTGCTTTTTTTTTTTTCCTTCTGCCATTTAGCCATGTTCATTTTGTGGGGTGGAGGCAGAGCAAGCTGCGTGTTGATGCTCAGCCCTTGCCAGGTTCCGTGACCGCCACATCTGCTGGGCCCCAGTGAGCAGCGGGGCTGGTGGGCATGGGTGGATAGGAAAGGGAATGCTTTTTAGCTGCAAGTGGTGTTGGAAAGCAACTGGCCTCGTGATGGTAGAGAGGGGAGATTATGGCATCCCCACTCTGAAAGCCTGTGATAGCTGGCAAACAGCAGATAGCAATCAGTGGCTGCCTCTTTCCTCCTCCCCAGCCCCTTCCCCTCCAGTCGAGACCAAGCAGGGTTCCTGCTTCTCTACAGGCAGGTGGTTTCTTCCCGGCCTTTCACGTAGGACTGCTTGCATCGATTGCAAAGTAACTTGTATCCTGGAGTATTTTACACTTGCTCTGAACGGTGCAAATAATCGCCCAGGGCGATGCGAGCATCAAGCAAGACTCAGGTTTTTGGCAGCGAGAGCGCTGTGACCGCCAGCAGCCTGGTGCCAGGCAGAATCACTGCGTAGTTTCTTTATATTCCCCATGCGTTTGTCACCTGCTGCTGAAACTAATAACTCTCAGGTAAAACTTCTTCGTTGTGTAGTTGTGGGGCACTTAGTGACGGCAATGCCTTGTTTCCTCGCTGCTGCCCTGGTGCGTGTCCAGCCCGAAGCTGGAGGCGTCCGTCCGCTGAGCAGAAGTGGCTCCCGCGGACACTTTACCTGCAGAGCCACAGGTTTCTCTGGTTTTATGAAACAAGCCTTTAGTGCTGTCCAAGCTTGTGAAAATCATTGTCAGAAACTAGCAGCGAGTGCTCCGATTCAGACAACAATAGTATTGACTGCAAAGTGAAACGAGGTTTGATTTAGCTGCCAGGCAGCAATAGAGCCCTGTAACAAATTAAAGTAAGACGATGTGACAGCTTAAGTGTTAAATTACATTTCTTGGGGATGGTGGTGGACCCCGCTATCAGCTTTTAACTCTGAATATTGCTTGCTTGATATTTATTTTATATGTCCTAGTTGGTGTCGGGGCTGCCTTTGCCAGCGGCATCTTTATTTGCAGCGTTGGTTTCAATTTTCTGTGGTGTTCTATTGCTACATCTGCCACAAACCAGCACCTGAACCTGAGATGACGGCTTTGGAGTGGGAGAAATTTCTCTGCAGCTCCAAAGATGCAGGAATGGCTGCAAATTAGGAAAATGGGTTTGTTACCAGCTGTTGTCAGCACCACTGTCTGCTTCTTTAGATGCTTTAGGAGAGTTTTACTTTCAACAGATAGAGTTTTGCATGAGGTACTTCCCATAAAAAGCGTTCATGGGGGTGCAGATGTTTCAAGTCAAGTTTTGATTAGAGCTTTAAAGATTATCGTGGTACTCTGTCAACTTCTGTTTAATTCATCTGTGACTTGGCTTCCAGGTGAAGCTATTATTTGCTTGTTATTTGGTTTTTAAAAATGACTTTTGTTTCGGTTGAGTTGCCTTTAAAATGGATGCACATTTTTAATTATGTTGTCTGGTTTTATGTTTCAAATGAGGCAGGTGCTGCGCGTTGGAAATAGCATATGTGGGTTTGGTACCTGAAATATAGAAATAACAGCTGTTGAGCCATGCAGCTGCGGCTACAAGGAAACTGTTTTAACACTTACTTCTGCACAGTGACAGAAAGTTTATCTTCCTTCTTCCCATTACTTCATTAGCTTATCAAACAACTGGGGAAAAACCTGAACTCTTCCTCTTTTCCTGATTCTTGGTTCCCCAGACTGTGCTTCAGGTTGCGAGGGACCTCTGAAGACTTCCGAGTCGAGCTGCTTGTACCGGGACGTGGGTTAATAACAGTGTCTTTAGCTGTGACAAGCAAATGAGGGACGTGGCAATTAGACAGTGGCTCAATTAGACACCAATATGTGACAGGGTGGTGGAGGGAGGTGAGGGCAATGCCTCCAGCTGTGTGACAAAGGTCAGAGTTTACAGAAGACTCTTCCCCCCCCCAGTAGATACTGGGTTGTTTTTTCTTTATGTCAAATGATGGGTGCATTTAATCCAGGCTGTACTGGGGAAGTCCTGCATACCCACCTGTAGCGTGCTTGAGCAATGCTTAAATCTGGTTGGTCCCTGGTGGCTAAATGCGGCTGAAATCGATGGCCGGTGTGACTTCAGCAGATGTTTAAGGGTTATTGTGGATGGGGATAGGGATGTGAATCAAAGACCAGATGCGTAGGGAAAGTTTTCATCCTGACTCCAGCTCTGGTACCTGCCGTGGCATCTCTCAACGATGGAGTGAGGTGTCCGTCCCTCTCCTGCCCATAATTGCTCCCAGAGTGACCGATTACTGGCCGAGAGGAGAAGAAGAAGGTAATGAGCCCCGTGCATGAATCCCTCTTATGTGATTGTATGCGGCGTGGCTGCTGATGGTTGGTAAGAAATATAAAACGCGTTGTGCAAAAGGGCATCGCGGGGGACTTGCGCGTGGGCCTGCTGGGCAGGAGGGTGTTTGACCTTGGAAAAGGTAAAATAGCTCGCTGAAGTGCCTGGCAGTCGGTAGTGGAGGAGGAGGAGGACTGAAACTGCCTTTTAATTAAGCCAAGGAACAAAACAGCCTGAGGAGAAGGATTTTTGAATTTAAATGGAGCCCCAAGGAAACCCGAAAGAAGGGATTAGATACAAGAGCAAATGCATTCCCAGCCTGGGGTGGGCTGCTGTAGTGCAGCCTGTGGAAGATGTAAAGCTTACAGAAAAACATGATTTTTAAACTCACAGCTAGATAGACATCCAAGGCTTGTGATTTTTGGTGAGAATAGGAGAAGGGATCAATGACAAGAAAACAGCATCTGAGACCATGTTAGTTGGATTTTGTAAATAATTCTGGATTTGTCCTGATTTATGTCAGGCCATTTGCCTTTGTATTTAGCAGTCTTTCTGTCCTCCTTGTAGCTGCAATACTGGACTACATTGTATGTGTTTTGCGTGTTCCGCTGCTTCTCCAGGGCACTGCAAGGCAGGAGGCAGCACCTCAGCAGAGCTGCGTGGGCTTGGAGTTGGTAACGTGGAGAATCAGAGAATTGTTACTGTTGGAAGGGACCTTAAAGATCATCTAGTTCCAACCCCCCTGCCATGGCCAGGGACATCTCCCACTAGATCAGGTTGCTCAGAGCCCCATCCAGCCTGGCCTTAAAAACTTCCAGGGATGGGGCTTCCACCACCTCTCTGGGCAACCTCTTCCAGTCCCTCACCACCCTCAGGGTGAAGAACTTCTTCCTAACGTCCAGTCTGAATCCACCCATCTCTAGTTTTAATCCATTCCCTCTAGTCCTACCATTACCCGACATCCTAAGAAGTCCCTCCCCAGCTTTCTTGTAGGCCCCCTGAAGATACTGGTAGGCCACTCTAAGGTCTCCTCGGAGCCTTCTTTTCTCCAGACTGAACAGCCCCAACTCCCTCAGTCTGTCCTCATAGGAGAGGTGCTCCAGCCCTCTGATCACCCTCGTGGCCCTTCTCTGGGCACGTTCCAGCACGTCCATATCTCTCTTGTAGCAGGGGCTCCAGAACTGGACGCAGTACTCCAGGTGGGGTCTCACGAGAGTGGAGTAGAGGGGGAGAATCACCTCCCTCGACCTGCTGGCCACGCTCCCCTTGATGCAGCCCAGGATACGATTGGCTTTCTGGGCTGCAAGTGCACACTGACGGCTCATGTTGAGCCTCTCGTCCACCAGGTCTTCTGGCAGCGGTTGTCTTCTCATCCCCGTTCCTCTTTTCTCTCATGTACATGTGGGGTTTGTGCTTCCACCTGATGAAGGTTGTCTGCGTTTTTGTCGGGAGCCTGTGGGCTGTATTTGTGCTGTGGTGAGGATGCTCACTGCAGCATGTGGATCTTGACTGTGAGTCCTGTTTGCCCAAACCATCCCACATTGTCCCTATGTGTGATTTAACTAAGGTTGTGTCTTGCTGGTATAGGCAGTTACTCTAAATATGATGATTTTCCAAGATAGGATGATTTTGCCAAACGCTCCATTCTCCTCATCTTTAAGAGGAGGGAACCTGGAGACTTTTACAAATCTCTCACGTAGGCCATCCAAAGTATTCTGGAGGAATATTCTGGGTGCTCCTGCATGTCAGGTGCTACAGGGTGTTACTTGCTCTAGTTGTGCATGGAGGAAAAATAGGAATGCCTTTCCTTCCCACTTCCCATTTTCCTGTCCTTTTCTGAAAGGCTCGTGTCTCTATAGATACCTAGAAACTTTGGAGATTTACTTTTCCGTTTAATAGAAGTACCAGCACACACATCTTTCCTCTCATCTCCTTGCCGTGGGAGTTGCGTATAGATCTAACGTGCTCGGCTAAGAATGCACTCCGATGGGTTGTGTAATAAACTGAATTAACTGAATTTTACAAAGTCATTTTATAAATAAATTAGCAAAGGGAGGAGGCTAAACCTGGTGGGGCACTTCTAAAAGCAAGTAACATGTTAAATATTGTCTTCTCTTTGTGCTTCTGTTGGGGAAGGAGCCTGTCTCTCTTATCCATTGTTGTTATTTATGAAAGTAACGTCAATTAGCAACAAAAGGAGCTGTTATTTCTTTACAAGTGTGGGAATATAGAATGGTTGCTAGCATGTGTAGGAGGAACTCTGGTGCTTATTTCACTTTGAAGGCAAGGCACCAATCTGAGTCTCACAGTGATGGGTGCAACGTAACATGGCAGAAGCTGGTGGGCGATTGACTCAACCAATCTTTTTTCTAGTCATGTCTGATTCCTTGGACTTGTATATAATTTTATATATTAATGTTGTGCTATGGGTTTAGAATTTGCTGCGCTAGTAGTTCATGACTGCAGTTGAAAAACCTAGGAATAGTGGCACTGGACCAGGCCAGGGAACTGGTGTCTTCTCTTGAGTAGCCCCTGGGAAACAGATGCTTTGAGAAACGTTGCAATGAAGTAGTCACTTAAATAAAACATTTACTTTTTGTCCCAAACTTCCAGAGGATATTTTTCTGGTAGATAAGCACGGATTCCAAGTATTCGGATAAAAGAGCATCCTTAACAAACAAGCTGAACTTAACAACTCTGACAACCTGTCAGTCCTTTCCCCATAGCAAAGCTAAATCTCACCAGTTCATTGGCAAAACATGGGAGAAACAAGAGGTGGTGATACTTGTGAGGAAAGGAAAGAAAAGAGGACTAAATAGATTTTGCTGAAGGGATTCCTACCTGTTATAAAAGTTATTTTCAACTTAGTAGCACTTCTCACAGCTGATAGTACAGACGCACGAACAAAAGAGCTAAGTGCACTTGGAACAGCTTGAAAAGACTGTCAAAATGGCTTAAAATAGGGAGAGAATATTAACTACATAGATTTAAAACTACAGGACTACACTGTGTTAATGGCTCAGTCAGCCTTACTGCAGTGTTGACTCCGGCTGGCATTTAAAATGGCACAGAGAGAACCACCAGCACCTCGGAATAGCTGGCTTTTCTTTAGGTGTCTAACTGGGAGCAGAAATCTTCGCAACATCTGGCCTCAGCAGCACGTGTGGAGCGCTTGAAAAAACCTAGCGCTGAGCAAAAGGGAGGCCAACATCCCTGGGGAGATTCCCGGGGAGAAGGGAGCCCATGCAACATTCTCTGGAGGTGCAAGGCAAGGCAAATAGGATGTGCTGGCTCTGTCGCATAGGGCTGGGAGACGAGAAGGGGTCCTTTGTCACTGCCATGGGTCTCCTGCTCCCTGCAGTGCCAGGCTGGGCTCCTGCCAGCTCTTATACAAGCTTTATGAAGGGTCTGTTCTCCCCCTGCACATTCGGCACACGTGTAACCAGCAGGCAGGCTCTGGCTGGCAGGTTTTGCCAAAAAAACCATGTACGCTTCTGTTCTGGTTTATGCCACTTAGACAACTGTAAGTCTGGAGCCTCAGCTGAAAGCAGGGAGCTTAGCCGGCCTTTGTGCTGGAGGTACAAATTTGGACTCTGCTTGACTCATCAACGGGATCAAAATACATTTGCTCTTCCCTTTGGTAACCGTGATGAACCAGGTCACCATGAAGACTTATTGTCTGGTGCTAATCACTGAAGAGATTAAGAAATTGAACTAAAGCCAAAGTGAGCATATGGCAAGCCAGTCCCAACCTACTGCAGCCGTGAGCTGTCGCTCTTTGGAGAAAGGTGTTGAAATAGTGTGTCTGCTTACAAAATACTTGGTATTAACTCGATCGTCTCCCATAAAACGCGTCCCTTTAAATGGACCACAGTGGTATCCTGGGTTCTTAGCTGCCTTGTTTCCCAGGAGCAACTCAAGAGCAGGAAGGGATGGACTTTTGGGACGTGTTTACGGTAAAACCAGTGCTCTGGAGACTATTTGAACTGGCAGCGAAGCTGTGCACTGGTCTGTGGGGCAAGCAGAGGGGCACGGCTGCTGTGTTAGGCATTTTCCCTTCCCCAGAGGACACAACACTGATCACCATGGGGCTGAGCGGGGCATACAGGTTCTGCCAGGGCTTTGCCTTCAGGTCCCCCTTTCCCAATGCCTTTATTAGCAACCAGTGGTTCAGGTGAAAATGTATCACGTAAACCCAGTAAAAGTGTGAATGTACATTTATTTTTAAACTGCTCCACCAAAAAGCTCATCTTTTCCCAAAGAATTCGTCAGATTATTTTCTGCCTCTCAGAACTGTGGGGCTTTTTTATCCGCTGTGCTTCACAGCGGTGATGAGTGAGCCATAGTCTTCCTTTGTTAGGTAAAGTGCTGAGGCTAATCTGTGGCAACTGCCGCTCAAGGCATAGCCATGGGCTGATATTCGTCAAACATTATCGCCTCCTTCATGTAAATTAGCATTTATCAGAGAAACTTTGGAAAAGGTGATTGTAGAGAGACCTGCCCCACTAGCCATTAGCCCAGGTTCTTCTCTGTACAGGTTTATTGGGTGCTACTTTCATTCTTCATCAAAATTCAATATCAGGATGACGGAATCTTAACAACGCATGGATATACTAAAATACCTTTATTTTGTATTCTTTCTTAGTGGTGTAATGTCTTCTCTAATAGCATGTTCCTCTGTTTCCTCCTGAAAGAGATTAGACAGATTTTCAAACTGTAACAATTAGACTTTGTATTCTTCCGTAATGCTTGCAGATAATACAGAAAAAAATGGAATTCCCTTCTTGAGGCATCGAGGCTATCATTTTTTTCCTATATTATGTTTATCGGTGCTCTATCCAGTGGTTTTAGATAGAGAAACCTCCTCACGTGAGCTTTTTCTTTCTGGGATAGTATGCACCTAGTTTTTATTATCAAACCTAAAGGTCTAATTCTGAGTATTGATCCTCTAAGGGAACCTTCTGGCGTTTGAGACATAGAAGAGAAATGTAAGTAGTGACATGTGTGAGACAAAAGGACACTTATCTGAAAGGTGCGTGACCAGGAGAGGAATAAGACTGATGCGAGGCATTTTTACCATGGCGTGTGAGGGGAAAACAATATATATTTTCTGATCTAAAGAGAGATCTGGCCATGGTTAGCCGCAAACCCAGGGAGCGTGGCCTCTGTCAAACGCTGCTCAATGGCTGTAGCTTCTCCTACTGCGTTGTCTAGATCTAGCAAGGGAAGGGTGACTTGATGGTACTTAAAAAGTGAGAGGAGTATGGAGCAGAAGACACAAAAGGGCAAGAACGGCCTCTGGTCAGTTCAGGGGCCAGGCAGCCATGGTGAGCAGAGCAAACAATGATGCTACCAGCAAGCTGGAGTGTGCAAAATCCATTTGCATGAATGATGCTCCCTTTTGTCACATAAACTGCATGGGGCAGATGAGCCCTAACAAAGAACGATAACTAGGGAAGGCCCCACACATGGGACTTTGAGTATGGCTGCTCTTGCTCCGGACTTGGGATGAAAGTGTGACAGCGGACGAGCGCCCCTCTCCCGGTGGGAAACTGTCAGGCTGTAAAAGAAGCGAAAAAGTGTGGGTGAGCAGGGAGGGAGGAGGCAAACGCTGGCCAGAGAATTAAGAGCTGGAACGGAACGTGCGAGGACAAGCAGTAAGAAAAAAAAACAAACAAATAAAAGAGGAAGGAAAAAGTTTGAGAGAAAATAGGAATAAATTGCTTTAAATTTGGATATATACAGTTGAGCCGCACAGACAAAAATAGGAGGAATGTAAATAACAGTCTAGATTTTAAGAGCGCAGCTCTCCGATATGTAAATAGAGAGAGTATGTGGGGGATTCTGCTATATCAGTTCCTCCTCCTAGTTGTCTCTCTAGTTGTTCCTCTAGGTTGCAAACTCTCTGTTTTGATCAAGTTAATTTCTTCCTTAGTGTGGGGATTTCGTTTCCTGAGGTTTTTGGGCAGCAAAGTGTGTTTGGGATACTGAAGTTCAAATACACAAACATGATGTATTGGGTGGAAGGTAAATTTTGATGTTGGTGCTCTTCTGGGCTGTTTAAATTGACTTTTCAGGGCAAAAAAAAAAAAATCTTTTCACTGATGTCAATGGAGCCAAATTAGCTACAGTAATTGAGATCAGAATCTGTCTATTTACCTTTCTTTCATGTTTGGAGCTCGGAATACAGTCATTCCACGGCATAAACCCAGCACCAGTCCAGCAGTTTGCACCTGGGTTAAATAACTACTGTCCCCTGTAGGAATTTTCTCTCTCCCGTGGAGGAATATGCTGTAGAAATGGTGGTACCTCCATGGTGGCGGTTAAATGGGATAATGGGCTATTGCTATTAATTGTGTTATTTTTACAACTTATTTTTTTTCTCAATCCCAGATAGGGATTTATAATATTCTCTGCCTCAGAAATACCCTTCTGCGTTACCCTGAGCAGCATAAAGGCTTCTTGGTGCTATCAGTCTCTCCCAGAATCTAGCTATTTCTAAAGCATTTTAACGTGAGCTAAACAGCAATCTGCCAGGATGGTAATGGGGCAAGATGAGGGGCAAATGTCATTGGTAACTTGAAATGATAAATCTTACCGTCCCCTGGTCATATGGATTTTCCCAGCTCTTGGGCAACAGTGTTTGACGTCAGGAAGGTGAAAAATGGGGTACAGATGGGGTTACAGCTGTAGTGAACTTCTGATGGATCTCTGTGGAGGTTATGGTCGGTGCTAAGGGGTCCATGTCCCGAGGGATGTGGAAACTGAGCTGGTTTTTGGCTGTGTCTTCCCACAATGCAACCTCAGCCACCACCTCTACTGGAAGGACCTTTAGTGCCGCTGCCGGCAAGATAGCTCACTGCTTCCTCACTCATTCCTCTTCTCCTGTGCTGCCTCCTTGCCACTGCTCTTGTAGATCATCCATAAAAACAGGGCACATTAGCACCTGCTGACTAGTAAATCTTTAGAAGAATGAAATAATCATTCAGAGGTGACTCAGACTCGTGGTGGTTTGCTTAGAAGAAAACCACAGTGTAATAGATCTTTTTTTTTTTCATGTGTCAAGGGATGACCTCCAGCCTCACTGACCTTCCTGCTTGCTGGACTAAAGACAACGTAGGAGAAATATCAGTAAATTCAATTAATGTTGATGAATAACTGACAGTTATTTTCCTAAATAATTTCTGTGGCTTCTCTTGCTCTCTACCTTCTGAATATTACCTTGTTCCCTAGAAGGAGTACTTCCAAAGTTATTTTGCTTTTCATGTTTGGTAACTCTGTGATTGTTCATCTATTCCAGTACTTTTTGGAGTAGTCGCTGTCTGTGTCAGGATAGGTGCGCTCCTCAGGAACAGACTTTCTCTTTGTGTCTCTGTCTGGTTCTGCAACTTAATTTACTATGGGTGAAAAAAACCCCACAACTTAGCCACAAAGTTGTATTCACATGCAGATTTTGAAGTCTTTTGCCCTGTTCAGAACTGGACTTTGGTTTGTTAATCTCCACTGATGACCTAAAGAAGGCGGCAGTGATTTAAGCAAATAGTTATTTTGCAATAAATGTAAAGAATCTGTTTCACAGATTCTTAGTCTAGTTTCATCTCTGTGAAAAGTGGACCTGTCAGCAATCCTTCAGCCTGTTAACTATCCTCAGGTACCTGGAGGAGCAAGATCCAGTGTACGCCAGAGTTGTGGGAGATGCTGATATGAGCAGAAGTGGGAGCATCTGGCTGCAGGTCCATGCACAGAAGAACCGAGGGCATAACCCTTTGCAGGGGAGGTTCTCCTCTCTCCCATGTGATAGTTTTCTTCTGCACAGACTTGTTATGTTCTGCTGAAATATAGCCCAGTCTATGGACAAACATCAAGGTTCTGGACCGCATTCTTCCTGTTTGGTTTTTTTTTTTTACATTTTATTTTTATGTTCCTCCAATGTGAAGTAAAGGTGATTAGTTAGAACTTATTCAAGGCACTCTGGGGATGTTTCTGCCCTGGGTGGGATTTCCCTCTTATAAAGCTCTAACAGCTCCTGTGTCATCTGGACAGGAGAGATGAAACATAAGTTGTCTTTCTCCAAACTTTTTGTATTAAATAGAACCATAGAATGGTTTTGGTTGGAAGGGATTTAAAGATCATCTAGTTCCACCCCCCTGCCCTGGGCAGGGACACCTCCCACCAGCCCAGGTTGCTCCAAGCCCCGTCCAACCTGGCCTTGAACCCCTCCAGGGATGGGGCAGCCACAGCTTCTCTGGGTATAACAACCCCTGTATGGCAGCAATGCCGAGACTGCATGTGCCCACGCTGCGTGCTCACCTGTGTGCTGAGCTCTTTAACCTCAGCAAAGTGGAGCGCAAGGTGCTGAGTGGGTGCGGTGCCAACCCCTGATCTCTCCAGCAGCTGCCAATGTGGGGATTAGTTTCCTGCAAAAAGGGTGACATGCCAAACACCAGGAGCAGATCTTCGGTGCCCAGCTGAAATCTAGCGTGTAGTCAACAGAGCTGTTTCCACCACTTTCCATCTTGCTGCCACCTTTACAGCTGATGAGGAAAAGGACCGATGACTGTGGTGCCCCCTGGCCTGCCAGGATATCCAGCTGACAATGACCAAAGTGGTAACGATGATGTGGAAACTGGTGCCATGGCACACGAACCAAACTCCTAATCTGCGGTGGGACCTTCAGATTCCCAGTGTGGGGCTGAACACAAACCAAGTCTAAAGCACAGCATGGAAGAGTTTAATAGCTGGGAAAAAACCCTTTCTCTTGATTCACCCAGAAGTCATTTTTTGTGGTTTCTCTAACATACATTTTGCAGATATTCTGTGTCAAAATCACTTATTGTCAGAAGTAGAGAAGTTAAAAGGAAAAATACACATTATAATGATACTCCCACACGCTCTCTTACAGAAACCAGCTCTTTTCCTGGATCACTGAATGCCCACCTCGAATAACTGTGTTTTTGTGACACACAACTGTTGGAAAAGCTATGCTTTGGAAACAAGACGTCAAAAGGATATGGCCATTTTTCAGGTCAGCTGTACAAATGAAGGGGAAGAATGTAATGAAGTCTACGAAAAAGCCCACGCTTACAGTCGTGACACCACAGGTTAACTACTGCTGCAAGGTTGACTTCGTGTCCTGTGGTGCCAGCTCCTTTCCCTCTCTCTCTCCCTCTTTCATCGTCAAAAGGCCATGCTTTACAGGAAAGCAAAACCTTGTGCATCGTTTGGACTCTTTTTGTCTCTGCTATTGCTTAACTGTGTTTATGTATTTCAGCTCATAAATATTGAAGAGCTCGTAATACGAAAGTCTCTCTCATGAATTCTCAGAGTATATGAAAAACATTATTGAAAACTCCTTTATCTCATTGCACTGATCAAGGGGAAAAAAAAAAAAAGACGAAAGCTTCATAATGATACTGCTTCACTCAGGCTATGCTGGTTTGGACTGTAAGGTCGTGATGTCTTCTCAGAACATGTACTTCAAAGCGGAATTACGGAGCTTATTATAGTGGTAGCCGGAAATCCTATGGCATGTGTTACACGGAGGTCATACTGGATGATTTAGCGGTCTTTTCGGGAAAATCTGTGCGTCTAACCAAAGCGTATAGATCCCCTTTGAAAGACTGCTAGGGTAAAGCACTAACCCCTTTTCCTAGCGCTGGAAGAATCGGTGTTATTTTGCGCAAGTGATCCGCAGCATAACAAAGACAGTCCAGCTTCAGGGAAACAACTTACTCTATCAACAGCTTCCTCTGTACCCACCCACTCCAGGACAAAATATACTCTCAGTAATTGAGGTATAGGATGATCAGGAAAGGAAATTTCTAAGTGAGTGTTTTTACTTGCGTAGAAGTCAATTTGATCTTATTCCTCCTAACTGAAAATTCATTGAGGTGAAATATGTTGTAAGATCTGGCTTTTGCAGGCAGAGAGGAGCCTTACTGTATTTTTGGTGAGCTCTAAAAGGGCAATGAATTTTTCAACTTTTCTATTCTGAGAACAAATTAAATCTTTTTGTGCAATACATAATTTTTCTCCCCCCCCCTTTCCTTTCTTGCTTACTGTAAAACTTGCCTGGGGCATGACAGTTCTGTTTTGTGACAGATTTTAAGCTCCAGGTTGGTTTGTCCTGTCTCAGAATGCCATAATAGACCGTGTTGGGACTTGGACTTCAGTGCCAGGGCCCCTTGCGTGGGGGCGTATGGGTGCTGGTTTCCTGCCCCATCCATCTCTTCCACCCAGTAGATTTCAGCAAGAAGCCACAGTGGCCAGGTTTCCCGTTATCCAGAAGCTGGTAACAAGCTTCGCTGTAGGATTTAGGAACTAATTCTGGAATCCCTCTAATCCTCGAGTTCGTGTTGTTTGTAGTATCTACACCATAAGGAATTACCATAAGGCACTTTCCTAAAAAACAACAGCAAGACTGTGCAATCTCTTGAGACTATGACCTTCGAAGTCCAGTCTTGAAACAGCTCTGTGAGCTTTGCACCTAGAGCTCGTTTCTGTGAGCTCCCCTCTCATTCTAGAGTTCAGAAGGGATTATAACAGCAACAATCAGTGCTGTTTCAAGTTACTACTGCCCTAAATGCTCTCCTCCTTCCTTCAGAGATAACCCTCTTGCTTCAGTCGTGTTAGGCAACTGTAGCACACGCAGGTGTTAAAGGATTACTGTAAAAGTCACCCACTAATACAAAACAGTTGCTCAACAGAATCCGCAATTACCATCTCCCCATGCACCTCCACTTTCTAGCTGTATTTTAAACGACAAAATGTTCTTAACTGATCTAATTTAGATTGACAGCACATGGGCTGCAATTCTTCACAGACGGAAAAATAAACGAGCACACATTTATTTACGTATAAAAAGCAATGTGAACACCTTGTCACTACTGTGACAGATCAGAATTCTGAAAATACATGACAGTTCGGTGGAGATGAGCCAAGAAGTCTGAAGCATCCCAAACTGCCACGTACTGGGAGCAGAAGGATGGCCTCAAGAGTGGTGGGTGCTGCACCTTGAATCTCCCAAGGTCTGCAGAGCAAGACCTCGGTAAGGGCTGACTCTCCTCCAGAGAAATATGCTGCACAAGTTGTTGAAGAATAGAAGGGAAGAGCTACTTTCCAGTGGCTGCTGGAAGCAACTGATCTCCCATTAGCTTTCCAAACTGGGCAAAACCAAGCCAGAGTCTGGGTAATTGGCTTTATGACTGTCTGTGTCTGGAAGTCTGATTAGAGCTTTTTATAAAACACAAAACCAGCTCAAAGTGGAGCAGCAGGCAGGCAGGAATGTAGAAAAGAGCTTCTTGAAGAGCATGAGAAACAGAACCAGGAGGAAGTAGAAACCTGAGTGAGCTTGGACGAGTCGCTGGTTTGGGCAAAACTAACGCAAAGCTACAAAAAATTTGGTTTTGGTTTTGTTTTTGCCTTTTCTTGAATGAGAACATGCGTGAATGAAGTTGTAACTGTTCTTTGGGCTTCAGAGAAGACACTGAGGTGGACTTGGGTTAACTGACTTGGAAAAACTAAGTAGGCAGATCATGAAACTTAAAGGTGATAAACTGTCATTTAATGAGTAAGGACCTCCAGCTGATGGGACTCATACTGTAAAGCAAGTAGTAGAATCCAGACTTTATCTCCAAGTGAACTGTAATACCTGTGGCTGGTGGAAAGAGTCTTCGTTCCTTTGTCAGCTTCAGCTCCTTGGGATAAATCATTTCCAAGTGATACTTCGGTTGGTGACTGTTAACGTTTATTATAGCCCAATACATTCCTGTCTGGTATAAATTAGGGTAATTCCTTTAAAAATATTTCACCTATACTGGTTTACACCTGCCGTAGAATTGGCTCTGCCGCCCATTTTCAATTCATTGCTACTTCTGACCATTATTCCCTGCTCTCTGCTTTATTCCTGATGGAAATTTTTTTCCCTGACTTTGTTCCCATCAGGTTCTGTTTTACCCCTACAGATGGGTTGAGAAACGTTATGCTGTCATCCAGATTATGCTGGGCTGGAATCATAGAATTCTCTTCATTTCTCCCCAGTTGTTCTTTAGCACGTCGGCGCATTTGCATGAGAAGAGGATCTTTGTGATCTTTGTTCCTTAAGGGCCCATCTGCTCTTGTTGCTTATTTTTCCCCTACCTGAAGTCATAATCCTGCTTTTGATATGACAGTAGCGGGGAAGAAGTGATAGTGATGTCACAGAAAGAGGATTATGGCACTTTCAGGTAGAAGAGCAGATGGACTTTACACAAACAAGGTTGCAAGGTTCTCGCTCGGAGAAAGCAAAAGGATGGGGGAAAATGCAGGAAACGGGTGTAAATGTTCTGCCAAAATGGGTCTGTTCGTTGTTAAATGGATTTTTTTTTTTTTCTTCCAAACCAATTATGATACGTTCTTAGCTCTTGAGATCTAATGCTGATTAAAGCAGAGTAATATTCACAAGGCAGCTGTTTTATTAATTTCTGTCTGGAGAAACTAAGTAATCTCAAAAGGAGGTCGAAGCCTCAGCATGTCACATATGGAATACAGCCATGGGAAGAGATTGCACCTGTCATTAAAAATTTGTGAGAAAAAAAAATTTTAACACACTGATGAAAAAGAGTTTGGCTTGTTTTTTTGTTGTGTTTTTTTTTTCTCCTTTTCTCCCAGCGTGGTTGCTTAGGCATAAAGGAACTTCTAGGAGACGGTGAGTACTGCTCAATACAACATGGCCTTTTGCTTGTACAGGCTGGTTCCCTGCGTCTCTCTTGCACAGACTTGGGAGAAAAAGCTGGTTTCCCATGCCAACAGTTTCATCTGCAAGTATCTTTGTTCTCTGCAGTATCCGTCCTCCTCCTGCCTCACCACTGGCAAATTCTCTCCCGACGCTGATCAGAAGTTAGAAAAGCAATAACATTCCTCCTAAACTTCGCTCCTGGTAATTCAAACTCTTGCTGTCCTTTAGCTGTCATTGGAGCCACCCTCTGCTGAGAGTATGTATTCTTTTCATTCCCATAGTCTTGATCTTCTGGAAACGTTCTTTTTTGTATTTATACACATATTTCATTTGTTATTGTGGTGCATTGCTTATGAACTGGCCCCAGAGCAATACTTTTAACAATATTTTAGGCTTTGATGGTATTATCTGTTCCCTGTATGGAGAGAGAGAGAAAAGCTAGTGTCTTTGATTTTGAAGGATAGTAACTGTATTATCCTGCAAGCACACAGAGGTCCCTGCTCCCTTTCTTAGATGCTCCCTATGGTCATGGTAACATCTGAAATCAATGCTACTAATTCATCCTTGACATACCTCAGATGCTGGCAGCTGGCCTCACGCCCTGTTACACATGGATATCTCCTGTACCATCTCCGCTTACAGAGCGTGGAGAACTCACTCTTTTGGAGTCTCCCACTCCCACAGTTTCCCTGTCAGTAAATCCCAGTAAATGCTACCCTCAACGCATTTTTGTTCGCTCTTTTTTTTTAAAGTAATCAGATAACAAACAACATCTGAATTGAAAATAGACTGGATGGCAACAGAGAAATTTTTCACATGAGTAATACTGGCAGCTTAGGGAGGATCAAATTTGCGAGGCTCCATCCCTATGCTTTGAGGCTTAAAACTCATCACCAGACTCAGAGATGCGGAAGTTCTCCCTTAGGGCAACTCATGCCGTAATTTTGGCAAACTTTAGGGGATTTGCTTCTATTTGCAAAGAATCTAGGATTTGACATTGTTGGATGCAAGATATGCAAAGGATCATTATGGCTTTGGGACTCCATATGCTTTTAATAGAAGGGTGGAAAGTTATCTATTGTTGGCTCCAAGAAGTCTTCCCCAGTGCTAGATTGGGCGTATTTTGCACATTTGATTGATGCTGAGACAACCCAGAGATCTGATAGACCCCTTCGATTCAGCTCGCAGTGGTTTTGTGGACTTTCCTCTTACAAGCAGAGACTTCCATGTGAGATGGAAGAGGGATTTCTTTCTTGAGTTTTTGTGGGTGCAGTCATGCAGTGAACTAAAAAGGGAATGGAGTTGTTTGGAAAGGGCTCTGTGTAGGGAGGGATGATGAGCTCTGGATGGAGGAATCTGCAGCCTCTGCAACAGAAATGGCAGGAAATCAAAGGGGAAAATTTAGGCTGAAGGTGAAGGCAAAGCGTTCGTGTATGGGTTTATCGGAGGGGGGATGTTTCTCACGCAGCAACCATTCCCCCACTGACTGCCACGCTCTGTTTCTTGACAGAGCACTACAAAAATAGTCTGGAGAGGGGAGCCGGGGAACTGAAACTCATAAAGTAGTACTGACGGTTCTGGAGTTCATAACAGAATGATTTTTACGATACGCTGTAACTCCCCTTTTCTATGGCTATGCCCTGCCGGGTCTCGTAGCGGACTCATCGGGGTTCAAGTGCAGAGATGAGAACAGGGACCTGGGATTTCAAGGGTCCACTTCCTGCTACTCACTTAGGGCATAGCCTCGAATAAATCATTTACACCTCTCGATGCTTTAGACTGCACTTGCTTGAAATGGGAGGAGAGCCTGCTCAGCCTGGCTAGCAGTGTTTTACCAAGTGATGCTCAGGCAGGGTGTTGTATGTCTATGCAGTTTTCAGTGTGCAGAGGTTATTTGCCTGATCCTCTTGTTTTATCCTGGAAAGGGACGGGACAGCTGGTTTCCTTCCTCTGGGCAGCGCCTGCAGTTATGGGGTTTCTCATGTGTGGACCTCTGTGAGACAGCTGTGACTTATCTGAGTCATGCATGTGCGTTGTATCTCTTCTGAAAGCAAAACCTCCTCTAGGCATGAGCTCATCTACCACTGGAGGGAAGATACATTGCAGACTTTTCTCCTCCAGTTAATTCAGCAGCTATCCAAATTGCCTCACAGGCAATCCATGTCCCACCGGGTTGATATTTTCCAGCTGGAAAGATACAGCCTGCAAATAAAAATGGGAAAAAGAAGCAGAAAGAGAAGTTGGCTCAGCAGTTACCAGGGCAGCCTGCGGCCCTGCCTTCAGTTTCTGCTGACCTTGAGTAAGTCACTTAAGCTACCGTAGGTGTGATGCTACTGCATCTCTGTACTTTGTTCCTCCAGCTCATGTTCCTTGGGCACCGTTGTCTTCAGTTTCCCCTAATCCTTCATCCTCCTATAGAGCTCAGTCATCTTACTTGTGCCTGTGCAGCTCCTTCACCAGCCAGGAAGGCAGCCGAGGAGTTTGCTGTGGCAAGGAGTCTCCCAGCTACTGTAAAAACACCAGCTCCAAGTACATGCGTCCATGGCTCAGCAAACAGCGCAAGTACAAAGAGATGAACCTTGTTCTTTAACGTACTCTTTAAATCAGATTCCTGTAAAGTAGGTCCGAAGAAATCGGTAGCATTTGTGTGTGTGTGCATGTAAGCACTAGCCACCCGTTGCTCAAACTTAAATTTGAACAAATGCCATTTGGTAACTGTGTTATTTATTGTTCTTTATCTGCAAAGTCATTTTGTCTTCATCACGAACTGTGCTAGGGAGAGTAAAGACATTTTTTCCAGCCTTCTGCAATAGAATTGTATCTTACGGTTCAAAATCAAAGACTACCTGAAGGAGAGCAAAAGAACAAGAGAGACTGAACTGAAGTCTGAAGATGAGCAGCAAAACTAGAAATAAAGCCTTCATAGCCGAGGCTACAGCTGTACTGTAGGCAGAGCCGATTTCTCTCATCCTGGGGGCAAATGGCCCAATATGGTTCATGTGTCAACACATGGGAACGACCAACCCTTGGTTTCTTTTGTCCCTCGGATCCTGCTGGGGCACTGCGTGGTCATCGTTTTCCTGGGCCTTTGGACTGCCAGGAATCAGGCCACCAGCTGAACTGTCTGGATTTCTATGGGTCAGTGTCCGAGTCCCTTCTGTGACCCTGGTAGCGCTGAGGTAGCGTGTCAACCTGCCGTTGTATCTGCTGGCTCTCTCCTGCCCCACGCACTCTCAGCAGTGAGCACCAGCCGACTTCTTTTGCCACACGCTGCATCTTGGTGCGCTCTGGCTGCTTAGCACTCATCTGACAGCACGGAGCAGCCAAAAATCTGTTTAAATGGCTCTTGAAAATTACCTTTGTGCAAAGAGGATCTGGAGAGCCTAATATTGCCAAAGCAGTTTTCGAGTAAAAGGGGAAAACGGGACTTGGCAGCGATGATCTTGCCAGAACACTTCCTTGGGGCTACAGGCTTCGGTTTGGGAGAACCCAGTGGTGACTTTAACTTCTCACTCTGTGGTCAGCCCAGCACGTCTGGACGCTGTTTGGCCAAAGCAGAAGGTTCTGACTCCCTGTTGTCTCCTTTCTCCTCCTGCTCCCAACCCAGCTGTAACCCTCCATGGTGGGACTCTGCAGGTTCTGGCCCTGCTGTGACTGGATTCGGCTCATTTGGTGAGGGTGGGGAGGCATCTCCTATGCCTGTCTTAGTCTACTTTGCCTAGTTTTCGACAAGCTTTTTGAGACAGAAACTCTCTTAGAAGTCCATCACATGAGATACAGAGACTCCGTGTTCTCAGAGTGCTGTAATCTGAGAAAGCCAACCATCTATGCAGTAAGAAAGTGAGAATGAAACCAAATTATTGAACTCGGAGGTGGGGGGAAATGAAAACGCTGAAAAATATCAAGTTTCCTTAGGAAAAGTAAAATTCATCCTTAAATCACACCTTGTCAGAGGGATGCTGCAATCCCTCAATCTTTCAGCAGCAGCCCAATTTCCAGTTCAGTGTAAGTCATCATTGCAGCACATAAATAAGATTGTCCATTAAAGCTAACCTGAGGTTCTGGGATTTATTGCTTCCCTTTCCTGTTGTGATACTTAACTCTGGTTTCACCTTAAGTCATTCCCATGTTTATTATCTTTTATGACTAAATGTACATAGAAACAGGTATGGTGCAGCAGCCGGCGCTTGGGATACCGCGGTGGCTGTTGCATGCTTGGGGCATAGATCTGCAGGTTGGGGGAGAGGGACCGGGATGCTCAGCCAGGCTCTTCGTACATGAGGTCCTGTAGGAAAACAGGGATCTCTTTCCTAACTGAATGTACCTGGCCTTCTCAGATGAGGGGGGATCTTATCAATGCTTATTAACACTTTTAAAGGGTGGGTGTTAGGAGGATGGGGCCAGGCTCTTCTCAGTGCTGCCTAGCGACAGGACAAGAGGTAATGGGCACAAACTTGAGCATAGGAAGTTCCACCTAAACATGAGGAGGAACTTCTTTCCTTTGAGGGTGGCAGAGCCCTGGCACAGGCTGCCCAGAGAGGAGGTGGAGTCTCCTTCTCTGCAGATATTCCAAACCTGCCTGGCTGGGTTCCTGTGCCACCTGCTCTGGGTGACCCTGCTTTGGCAGGGGGTTGGACTAGATGATCTCTGAAGGTCCCTTCCGACCCCTGCCAGTCTGGGATTCTGTGATGAGGTGGGAAACTCTGTTTCAAAAAAATAAAAGGGAAAGAGATGCTGCCTATGTGCAGTCATAGCTCTAAATTCTTGGGTCTAGTATCCTCGTCTAAAATTAATGGTGACAATCTTCGACATGTAAGGGAGCAATGGAGGGGCCGGGAGGAGGCGGGTGAGAATTTCCTTGATGTGATAAACGCACAGCAGAGTACTTGCAGCATACGCGTAGTGTCGCTGGTGGCTCTCATATTAAAGTTCAGCGCATGCTGCAGCCTGTTACCAAATCAACACCTTAACGATGGTGATGAGTGGTGGGATGCCCTTTTCACAGCAGCTCTACAATCGCCTTTCTCAGCGTCTCTAAGATGAAACTGGATATTTGGTGGCAGACACTAAAGTTCTCGATGGCTCCTCTCGAGCTTCCTCTGGTCTCATGCTATTTTTATTTCTCTTCCTACGAAAAAAAAAAGGCTTGTACCCTGTTTTTTGTGTGCTAGTCTGCTGCAGCAGGTAATGCAAAGCAGCCCTCCTACCACACTGGAGCGTCCAGGTGGAAGACACTTTTAAAATAATGTGGGTTTTTTTTTTTTTTTTTAAGTTTCTTTAAATTAGAGCAGGGAGAAGTGACTTTGACAGGGAGAGAGGGCAAATCCTTCTCCAGCAAAAATCACAGTCTGAGGGTAGCAGGACAAGAGGACATGAGCTCAAGTTGCGCCAGGGGAGGTTTAGGATGGATATTAAGAAAAATTTTTACACTGAAAGGGTTATTAAGCATTGGAAGAGGCTGCCCGGGGCAGTGGTGGAGTCCCCATCCCTGGAGGTATCTAAAAGCCGGGCAGACGTGGTGCTGAGGGACATGGGTTAGTGGTGGCTTTGGCAGTGTGAGGTTGATGGTTGGACTCGAGGATCTGAAAGGTCCCTTCCAACCTCGACAATTCTATGATTCTGTGATCTCTTTTCCCTCATAACATACTACTACAAGTCTTGGTTTTTTTGAGATGTGCTTTTTTTATTTTTTTACTTTGCCTTATGGGGAAAAAAAGAGCCTCTCTTGGCTATGTGATGACTCTCAGGATTCAGGAATTTGATGCAAACAAGGGGAGAAAGAAAGAAACAAACAAAATCCTGCTGTATCTGAAAGCATTTCCTCATTTGTAGGGTTTTTAAAAAAGCTGGGACTATTACCTAGCACAGCAAAGCTAGCGAATAAAAAGCCAGTGGGACCTTTTGTAAGCAAAAATTCCTCTTGGATGCAGTGTGGACAAAGATGTTTGTCCGGTAACTGGGGAGGAAGGCAAAGGAGTGAGAATGGGAGTGAGATGCTGGGTTTTGGGGAGCTGTGTCTCTACCTAAGGTCCACATGCTGCAAGTGCAATGGCAGGTATTAGCACCCGGCTGTCGAAGGTGAGGTTGGTGGGACTGCAGGTGTGTCTGGTCCAGCATGGAGATGCCATGGGAAGGACAGCATGCTCAGCATCACCTCCACAGGAGTGTTCTAAACCCACCTGGTTGCTCAGACCAAAGCAGAGGGACCAAGCTGCCCTTGAGACTGCCTTGAGGGACCAAGTCCCCATGTTGAGGCAAGTGGACTTAGTGCACACTTGGTAGGGCCAGTTCCAGTCTTGTACTGTAACTGCATGTCCTTATAGGCTCAAAAAGTTTCTTCAGAGGCATTTGTTCCACTTTGTATTGAAATTAAAGATATAAATCCTGTAATAAAACCAGTTTTAGATCTCAGACTCCTTCTTAATAGGTAAAGATGATACACCGGTGTGATGTACAGTTAGGAAATGAAGAGGGAGAAAAAATAACCTTACTCTGGTTAATTTTCTTTAAAGAGTTATCTGTATAAATCAAACGGTTTTCCCAAATGGACTGACGTCCTATTAAGGGTGTCTCGGGCACAGGAAGATTTCCTCTCACCTCCATATAGGCTCAGCTCTGCTGTCGGGTGCGTTGCTGAGCGTGGATTGATGGACTTGCTTCAGAAGTCTTTCGTTTGTATGAAACACAAAACCGGAATAACATTTTCCTTGTTTCTTTTTTTAAAAAAAAAAAAAGAGCTATAAACTCTTCTTTTTATGAGTAAGCTCCTAAGCGCTTGGGTTAAGGACAGAATTTTCTCGGGGGTGAGTTGATGCGTGCTGATGTTGCAGCGTCACTGTGACTATTTGGTCTGACTCCTTGGGCAGGCTAGAGTACGAAATGGCCGTGATATTATTTTTTCTTCCAGTTCAATAGGTGTGCTGAGACAAAGGAGGATATTACCAGAAAAAAAAGTACCCGTGCCAACCTTCTCTATGTCAACAGAGAAGCCACCACAGTCCGTGCTAGCCTGGTCCCATGGTTACATTATTGTCACTCTTGAAAACTTGTACCATGCTTTAGGTTGAATTTCCTTTTGTGGCCAGAACTTCCAGCTGCTGGTTCTTGTCGCAACATATTGCACGCTAAAGTGAGAAGTCCTCTATTAATTTTGAGTTCTCTGTAGTTATCCTTATTTACCCCTTAATCTTCTTTCTGACAAGCTAGAATATTACAGCTTTTCTTATTCTCTCATTAGTCTTGAGGCTTTTGTTTGCATCTTCAACAGTTTTCCTGTACCCTTCCTGACAGGACGCAGTGGTGTTACCCCCAGAGCCATTCCCAAAGGTAATTTCACTTTTTCTACTCCAAGATTATTTAGTTCTGGCATTCTTAATCATTATCTTTTGTCGTTCACTCCGGTGTTGTACAGAGAGCTCTCATTTAACAGATGATCCACCATGATCCTTCCCTAGACCCTTCTAGAAGTGCTGGTTTGCAGGGGAGAAAATCCTGCTGTGCAGCTGTATCCTGCAGTATTGGGTTGGATTTGTGGAAAATGGCTTTGTGCTGAGCCATTGGTCATGTTAAAGTGTCTGTGCCCAGGTCACCAGGTCTCTCTGCGCTGGTGACTCACTTCTGTTGCCGTTGACCGATTCCTTAAATGTTTTGTCAAAGGCAAACTTTGTCAGAGAATAATGGGTGCGTTTGCTTGGAGATAATAAATGTCAAAGTGCGGTTTAGCTGAGAGCCACTTACTATGAAACCTTCTTAAAAACAGAGGTCGATGGGGTGAGCAATGCCCTGGCTGCAGCTACGCTGGAGAACGGTTGATGGGTTTGTCTTGAATCGGTTTCCAGAGGCAACCTGGAGCTACATGGGCGTGCGAGTTCGTATGTTGGTTATTCCTGATGGCGGCTGAAATCCTCATCGTTAGTTGCCTGGAGTCCTTTGTCTCCAGTCAGTGATTTGCATTTTCTATTTTACATTTCATTTGTGCAATTTGACTGAAGAGTGACAGGAGGAGGTGGTCAGCCCAAGGCCGTAGCCAGCAAACAACCCCCATGCAACCACGTACCACCTATTTCGATGCTCCCAGGTAAACGGTGTGACCTGAGCTGTGGCCCTCACAGCTGGCTTCTACACATGGTGACCAAAAGCCGATGTTCATTATTTAAAGCATGTAAACAGCTACCAACATCTGGCTTGACTCCATTCAAGTACAGCCCTGAATCAGTCCCTGGAGAAAAGGCAATGCGTCGCTGAGCGGAAGCGGGTGGTGACAACCCCGTCCTGCCACCGAGTCCCTAAAAATAAGTCCTGTCTGACTAATCTGATGCAGCTGTTTGAGGGAATAAATGAGTTAACAGATGAAGGATGAACAGCTTATAATTTATCAACTGCATTGCCGAAACTGATATAAATCCTCCCAGTGAGGACTTTTCTGGCACATTTTAGGAATGTGAGACTGCGAGGGCTCTGCTGCTCTCCCGAGTACTCTCCCTTGCTGTCTCAGACTGTCACATAATTGTCATTTTACCTGTACTTTTCTATAGGAGAAATTGAGGCTGAGTTAAATTATGCTGCACTTTAAGGGATCCGCACTGCGTGGGCGGTTGTTGGCCTGACGGTTTCACAGACGACCGTGGCAATGGGACTCGCCGGAGTCCCTCAACTGGGACCATTTTCCGTAGAGATGGGCGATTTCCAGAGTTTGATGTATGTCAGCTACGCAGTTTTTCATATTCACAGTGTCTCTTCTCTTTAAGGGTTGTACGTGCATAGATATGTGTATTTATGTGCACATTTAACCAAAAAAGACTTCTGTTTCATACGAGGGATACAAAGGTGGATTGTAAATGACACAGAAACTGGAAATACGGCGCACATTTCTAACAGGGTAATTAACCATTGAAGTAACTTACCCCCTTTCAGAGCATCCGTTTCCCAAAGTCTTTACTTGAATATCGCATACTTCTCTGAAACACAGGCTATAATTGAGTTAGCGGTTATTGGCCTTACAGCCAGGGTCACCAAATGACGCTCCGTGGCCTGCAGCCTAGACGAGGTCACCCCTGGTGATGACAAGTGTCCCTTCAGGCAATGATAATTGAAACCCGAGGAGGGTTGTGTTCGGGAGCCGCTGGCTAGCACAGCAAATGGAAATTGCCGGGTGGTTTTGTATTTAGATATAAAGATAATATTTTTAAATGAACCAAATAGGCAACTGGATAACATAAGCAGTGCTGTGGACCCTTCGATTGTATGCCTTTTACGGTTTACTTCAGCTTTCTCAATATGCCAAAAATGTTTGTGTTGACAATTTATCCCTGTGAAATCACAGCTGGAGGTTTGGGAAGGGTAGAGACAGATGGAGGTTTTGACCTCTGGGGAGGCAATTTGAGATGGAAAAGAATTACGTTAACAGAATAAATTTTGCTAAAATTATGGTTAAGTGACTAGCTAAGAGTGTTGACCTTTAAATCACCATATTTAAGCTTTGAAGTCAACAAATGATCGGGATAAGTGAGGTGGTGCTGAAGGGAATGAATTATTGTTGTAGGCTGTCTGCAGACTCAGGAAGACAACGCGGTGTGGAGGAGTTAATGTTTAAAACGCTTTTATTCTGTCAAGTGAAGTCATTTTTAAGAAGACCCTTAGATCTGGGATGCAGTCCTAGAAATCGCAATGCACGTGCGGGTAAGGTGAGGCAGCTTGAAGGAAAGGAAAGTGTGCTTTGAATAACAGATGTGCAAAAACAGCAAAGGAAGGAGACTTAGGGATAAAAGCATGTGATAATTAGAAGGTAAAGATCCAAGTGTGTGGCAGATGCAAGAGAAGCTAATCAGGTCTTATGGTGAATAAGCAAGAGGATTAGTTAAAATCAGGAGAGAGAATGGTTTCATTATACAAAGCCTTTGTAAAACCTCATTTGAAATATCATGTCCAGCACCGGGCAGTGGGTTTAAAGAAGGATATTCACGATATCATCAGAGTGTAAAGGCAGCGTTACAAGGCTTAGCGAGGCATTAGGAGGGTGAGCCCGGGAAGGGAGGCTCCAGGAGCTGCCTCGACAAAAGAGGGAAGAGAGGATTTGGTTGCATTCTGTCAGCGTTCCAAAAGGCTCAAGAGCCCGAGGAAGGGTTCCCGTCGTGCAGGGCTGTGGCCGTGCGAGAGGTCGGTGGGTGACGAATGCTGGCTTCCAGTATCTGAAGGGCATCTACAAGAAAGCTGGAGAGGGGCTTTTTACAAGGGCATGTAGTGATAGGATGAGGGGGAAGGGTTTTAAACTGGAAGAGGGGAGATTGAGATGAGATACTGGGAAGAAATAGTTTGCTGTGAGGGTGGTGAGCCCCTGGCCCAGGTTGCCCAGAGAAGCTGTGGCTGCCCCATCCCTGGAGGGGTTGAAGGCCAGGTTGGACGGGGCTTGGAGCAACCTGGTGTGGTGGGAGGTGTCCCTGCCCGGGGCAGGGGGGTGGGACTGGATGGTCTTTAAGGTCCCTTCCAACCCTAAACCACTCTATGATTCTATGAATGAACGTTTAGGGACAGCTGCAGGAGGGATCTTTTCTGACCATAATGCAGTGGTATAAGGAGCAGGTTGGTCAAAAAAGCTGGCCACTTCCAAGTGATGGCCACAACTTCAGCTTTACCCGGGGTGTTTCAGGGACGGCAGGTAGAGGGTGAGAGCCCAAGGCTTGTCTCACTGATGGGCTTCTCAGTATTGTTGGATTGAGGCCAACTGCTTTAAAAATAGCCGCAGCCTTCCATGGGACCGCCTTGAAAGCTGAACGACGATTAAAAGCATAGGGTTGAGCAAGAGTGTAAAAGCCTAAATGCCTGTAGAAGCCTTGCTTGTAAACGTAGGGCAAGGATGTGCTGCTCATGACGATTGGAGAGGAGCAGTGGCAGGACCAAACTCACCAGCGCTGCCTTCTCCAGCGCTTTGAGAGGTGCTCGGAAGCACTGTGCCCAGAGTCCTTTGCAGGTGGGAATTCCAGCAGTGAGGGAAAGGTAGATCTTGCAGCTATAAACAAGGGAGGATTCAACGCTGATTCCTGTGCTGGCGAGTGAATTTGCATTCAGTGATGAGAAATACCATTTCATAGAAGAAATGCTGTGAGAGGTGAATCGGTGATTAATTCAGCTTGTGATTAGAACAGGTCATAAGGCAGAAACTCCAACTAAAATCTACTTTGCAAAATAACGCGTTGGTTTCTCCGTGGAAATTTATAAGCCAGAAAGTGGGGCCGTGGTGACCTGGTGACAGCAACCCATGGGAGATATCCAGCTCCAGTTTCTTGGCCTGGCCATCAAGTCTGGTCACTAGTAAGAAGAAGTCTTGAATAATTAACTGCTCTTCCTCTTAATCTGTTTGAGGAGAAAGATGTATCTTTTACTTTACTCCAGGGCAGAAGGCATAGACATTAAACAGTGCAGGTATGTCACTGCTCATTTCAGTCTTAATGCAAACATATTGGAATTTTGATTATGTTTGTTCGTTGTTCTTCGAGCCCTTCATGCAACCTGATGGAAGTAAGCTTGTTTATGAAGATAGAAAAGGAGGGGGAAGAATCATTATCATCTTTATGAGGTATTACAGTCCTACCGATCAGCAGCCTGTTCAATTCTGAGTGGTAATCAACATGCACCTTTCATCTTTCTTGCTTTATGCTCTCACCGTGACCTATAGTCTGCGAGACGTGGGCATGTAAAACAGAGAATGGGCAATTAATAATTTGCATTAGCTTGCATACCTGCAGTATTATAGAAGTGTGATGTGCATGCATAGAAAAAACAACACTCCAGTGGTCCACAGGGCATCCACCCGTGCAATTTTTCATCCTTCTTCAAAAAAAAAATAGACAAAGCCTCATTTTTTTAATCCCATATGGGATGAAAGCAAAGGAAAACCTGGCTTATCAGAAACGTCAGGAGGTGCCAGTAACCTATGTCCAACGTTTTTTAAAGTGGCTATGGTTTTTTTTATGTTAGGTACACAAAAATCCCCACTAATGTGAATACTCAGATTGATGAGAGCATTGTGGAATAGCCTGTAAGATAAGTGTCTGCTTGTTAAACCACAAAGCGTGCTGAATTGAGGGTTTTTTTAAAGCTATAACTACACAGAGCAGCAACATCTGGAGGAGAAATTAGAAATCCAGGCAAGGCTGGTTCAGCCTAAGCCAGGGCTCTAAATCGTCGGAGTTGGGGCGCCTGCCCCAAGCTCAGGGAGGAGCGTGGGACCTTGTTCCCTCTTCCTCCTGGGGTCTCCCTGGAACTTGCTGCCGGGGAATGACACCTGAATGCTTGTGAGCTGTCTGATGGCAGGGCCCGGCACTGCATGAGGGCTGCAGCTCCTCGGCTCTGTGCAGGCTGAGGGAAAGACATTTTCCATCTCAGCAGCATCATCTGACTGTAGCAATAGCAGACAGTGGCTTTCTGGGATTCCGGGATGTCAGGAAATTCGCAGGATGGCCTCATCCAGCAATGAGAAGGTGAAAAATCTCCCAGGTGGGGAGGGGGACATACAGCCATACTGATAAAATGGGATTTTCAAAAGAAGCCAGAGGAATTCAATGTGTTTTAGAGAGCTGCCTTAGCCCTCCCAAATTTTTTTCCTAACTTGGTGGAAGTTTGTATCCAGCAAATGCATCTTATGGTACAGACCTGGGAGTGGGAAACCATAAACACCCCTTGTAGGCGCCGGTGGCTGGGGAGCAGCCTGTCACTGCCAGACTGGCACCTCTGGCTGGATGCATCTTCACAACCACTGAAGTCACTTGCAGCGAGATCGCAGGCCTTTGCGCAGCTGGAATTTTTCAGCAAAAGCGGTGTAATTCGGCTATTACAGAAGTATTTACAGCTCCCATTGGCAGCTGCTCTAATTCCCTCTCCTGTCTCTTGGAGTTGCTCACGAAATATTCTCCAGTACGAGCAAGTGAAGAGTTTTCTTTTTTTGGTAGGAATCCTTTCTTCTCCGCTGCCATATAGAGGTGGGCATATAAAAATGCATACTCATGCATACAAAAATCATCAAAATAAAATAAAGCAAAATGAAACAAAGAGCCAAGAAAAAAAATCTCTTTCTGTGAAATGAAAGGATTCTAAAGGGCTTTTTTTTTTTTTTTTTTTTGGTTTATGTCTATGAATATATCACAGAAGATCAGCCTGGGATGATATTCATCCTGAAATGAAAGGGTTTTTTGCACATCCACCTCCAGACCATGCATTAGAACTCTTAGTCTGTATGATTTTAGGCAGATGATGCACCAACAGAGCACAGGCTGGACTGGCAGATCCTTTCGAAGGGCCTGTCCACTGCTGGAGCAATGTTTGGAGCAATGACACTTTCTTTTTCTCTTGGATTGCTCAAGACAGTGCACCATGCTGACTGCTCCTTCTAGCAGGATCAATACTTAAAAGACATCGTTTCTTGGTCGTTGAGACTTAAAAGACTCCTGGTCCTAGTGGGAGGTGTCCCTGGCCAGGGCAGGGGGGTTGGAACGAGATGATCTTTAAGGTCCCTTCCAACCCGAAACCATTCTGTGATTCTTTTTCCCTTTGATATGCAAATGCTGGCACTGTTGGCTTAGCTCTGTAGTGGAGATCCCCTGCCTCTGAGACATGTCTCTGCTGGACCTTGGCCCGAATATATCCCTTGCTGTATGCAGGCTGCGTTGCAAGATGTTTTTAGTTGGTCTGGCGTTGTGTGGACTGTCTCTTGCTGACCCCTTGGCTGCTGGTTTGGATGGCAGTACTGGAGTGGTCCTCCACTGGGCTTCCCAGTGTGCCGCTCGCAGCCCAGAAAGCCAACCGCGTCCTGGGCTGCATCAAAAGCAGCATGGCCAGTAGGGCTATGGAGGGGATTCTACGCCTCTACTCTGCTCTTGTGAGACCCCACCTGGAGTACTGTGTCCAGCTTTGGAGGCCTCAACACAAGAAGGGCATGGACCTGTTGGAGCGAGGCCAGAGGAGGCCCCGGAGATGCTGGGAGGGCTGGAGCCCCTCTGCTGGNCGGGGCTTGGAGCAACCTGGGTGGTGGGAGGTGTCCCTGCCCAGGGCAGGGGGTTGGAGCTGTATGGTCTTTGAAAGGTCCCTTCCAACCCAAACCATTCTGTGATTTTGTAATCCCCAAAGCTGTGTGCAGGGAGGGGACATGTGGAGAGACAGGCTGCAACCAGCTGGGGATGCTCCGCGTTCCTTCAAGCAGGGCGGCTGTTTCAGATGTTGCACTGGGGATGTGGGTGTTGGACTTCACGGTCCAAAGCTGCACACTGTTCTTTCTGGCTGGTTGTTGTAGAGTCAGGTGCTGTGCAGTGTCAAACAAACCCCTTCTCTTTCCTCTGAAGCTGCTCACACAGTCCCCACTACTCTAAGACGTGAGCAATTTGCTGTCTTTAAGGGAGTTATTTGTATAAACTGTTGTGGGAAGTGAAAGGTGCTGGCTCTTCCTCTGGTAGAGCTAGGATGCTCTTAAGACACCAGCGAATGCTTCCCTCCTCACCAGCATCCATCATCATCTGTCTTCCACTGGAGTCCCATCTTCTCAGCCCCAGCAAAGGGGATGAGATAGTGAAGCTCTCCAGTCAATAGGAGGAACACGGTAATTTATATATCCTGCTGATGCTGGTAAAGAGGAATGGAAATTTATGACTTGCCTACCCCCATCTCTTCACTTCTTTGACAAGATTGGTATGACAAATAGAGCAAAACCCTGTCTGCAAGTCCAAGGACAGTGACAGCCTGGTCTTGCAGCATCAGGGACCTGAAAAAGGCTGCAGCACAGAGAAATCATCTTCTCGCGTGGTGTCTGAGGATGTTATCCCAAGAGTAGTTAATGCATTCATGTTACTGCACCGTCTTCTATTGGATTCAATATATTGAAGTGTTACTCAATCTATTTTCTATTTAGTTTGCGGTAACCTCTGGTATTAACCTTTCCTTCTTTAGCATGTGCTGGAAGAACAGAACAGACAGCAAATAGAGAGCTGCCTGAAATTATGTGGCGTTTGCTGAGATTGTAAATCTATTTGCAAATGTCTTGGAACAAACTTTGAGTGGGTGGAGTTAGCTAATAAACTAGAATTTTCATCTTTCATGTCACTCAAATAGTTTAACTTCTCGGTAAAAGCCAGTTGTTTTTGTGCTGCGTTCACCTTAGAATGAGGGTCAGGGGACGGAGGTATCGGTTCTCGTTTGCTATTAAAAGAATTGAAAAATGTGCGAGAGTACAAAAGTCACAGCCTTTGCTACACATGGAAGTGTGGAGACCCTGCTGTCAGTGGGAACGTGTATCCATGCTAAAAAAAGCTCTGCTCCAAAACTGTTGGAATTTGGAGCCGCGTTAATCTGGAATTACCCCAATGACAATCCAATTTTGCTTTATTTGCTGCTTTAAAATAAGTTCTTCAGGCAGCTGAAGAAAATAATATCTATCCCCAGCAGCTGAAGTAAAAACAACCGTCTGAGAGCGCATTATTGTGTCAAGAAGTTGTAGTATTATTAAAATATTGGTGAGCCAGTGATAGCCTTGAACAAAGCGATCGCAGCTTTCTTGCCAGCTCTCCTGATGGTTTCCCATTGTTCAAATACAATCTTCTCCTTTACCTTTTTTTTCGGTTTATTTTTTAAAGTAAATTGTATAATAATACTTACGACCCAGAGTGCTAGAAGTTGAATCGCAGAGAAGTGAAACTCAACTTTTTGTTGCATGCATCGATTCTGGATAATTATAGCTTTAAAACACATATTTTCCTGCATTGTTTAAAAAGAAACTGTCATGGAAACTTTGGCGAGAGAAAATTTCATTATCCTGGAACAATGTAGTTGGAGAAAACAAAGGGGGGAAAAAAAAAAGAAAAATGGTAATTAGTACAGACACCTCACCAGGAAACATTATGCAGTCATTTATTCTCTCCTACGCACCATACACTATCACATGGTTCTTCTTATTTGCCTTACAGACAGCACAATAGAGCGCCCAAAAAAAGAAACAGAAAGCTTGAAGGGCCAAACAGTAAATTTGGAGGTGCTCCAAAATGGAACCTACGCCTATTTGCTTTACGGCAGCTGGTAGAAGTCCTTGTGGTTTGGATACCTGTAATTTTTCATAGCAAATCCTTCCTTTCTCCTTCTTTCTAAAATATCTCGTTATCAGCAGCCGCGCAGCGCAAAGGTGGGATTGCCAATATTTTTTAACGAGGGGGCTTCAAACGCAACTGCTAATCAGCCACCCACGACAAACCTCCTCCTACTGACAGAAGGGAGTTTGTTTCGTTCCCCGTTCTTAGGCAAAAGCTCTTTCTCAGATCCAGGATCCAAGTGGGCAGGGTAATACTACCGGGCAAACAAACATATGTTTTACAGACTTGTTGGAAACCATCCCACTTTGTTCCAAAAAAATCTTGTATGTTGAGGATGGAAGAGAAAGTTGAATGTACCTCTAAAGGAGCCAGGAAATTCCCATCCTGGGAGATCTTTGGGCAATGTTGCCGTTTGGCGCAATCTGTTCTGCACCCAGGGCAAAAAGAAATAAAAATATGCTTTTTAGAAGTAGCTCTGTGACCCTCCGGGCTAAATCGTGGCTGGCACTGATGAATTAGCAATATATCCAGATGGGGATTAGCATTACCAGAGGCAGGGAAATCGGCCCATCCCTCCTTCCAATTTGGTGATGGGATTTTAAAAAGGGATTTTAGTGAAAACACTGGAGGAGATTTCAGTTCCAGTAAAGAGATGACATTGAATCCTGCAGCAAGACAAAATGATTCCTCAACTCCATATAAAAAAACAATCCCCAAACCAACCAAGCATTTTGATGCTATTTATTCATACTTTTTACAAAACCCATTGAAGATTATTTTTGGCAAAAAGAAGCTTTTGCCGTATTCCGACAATTTTGTCTTCCCGCTTGAATTTGGTGCTCATCTGTGCTGGAAGGCAGACGTCAGTCTTTGTCATCTGAGACAAGTTCTTGGGGTTAAAGGGTCAAGAGTCACAGATTGGAAGCCAAAGCAAGATGAATTGAGAAAAAATAATGTGCACAATTTTAACAATGAATGCAATTAACTGTTGGGATAATTTACCTCGGGCTATGATAGCTTCTCGATCACTCGAAGTCTTTAAATCATGACTTGAACGGTTGTCTAAATGATGTTGTGTAGCTTGGAATTAAATTATGTTGATGGAACAGTTGAATTTTGATATAGTAGGGAGGGATTATTTGTCCTTTAATGTCCTCTACGTATATGTATATATAGAGAGAGACACGTGTATTTAAATACAATACGCCGAAAAGGTGAAATGCATTGAGCACATCTCCATGTTGGGAAAACTTAAGCCTTTTTTTGTAGTTCCAGAATTACATAAAATTATTATATATAATATTAGCATAAAATTCACATCCTATGCACTCCCACGTGTATGTACTTTCTTTGCAGATTAGTGTTTTCCCCGTAGAAAGCTGTTAGAGAATAGCTTAATCCATGATCTGCGGTCCAGCAGATCTGCCTGCAGTAAAGAATCTCTGGTGTCAAAAAGCAGTTTTAAATTTTCATAGTTCTTCTCACTGTAAAACAAGTCTTCTCCTCCCCTACCAACATTTAATGAATCCTGCTAAAATGCACAGTTTTAATTGAAATCACAAACTAATCTGAGCTACGAGTGGCCGGTCCGGCTCAAACCACAACAGACAGGACAAACTTATTTCTTTTTGGAAGAGAAAACCCTTAATTTTTCCTGAAAACTTTGCTCGTGTTTTAATGACAGGCATCGGTCAGGTTCGATTAAATTCCTGACCTGTCTGGCTGCCAGACGAGGAGCTCTCCTGCAGGAGCTTCGCCACAATTCCTCCTCTGCAAGAGCCTTCCGCTCATCTTTCTATTGATTTATTGATTGAGGGCCTGCTCACGGTTGATGTTGGCTCATCTTTCTGGGCATCGTCCAAATTTACTTTGAGAGGTGCAAGGGAAAACTACAGAGTGAGGGACAGGGATCCGTCTGCTGCCGAGGGAGTGACGAGGTGTTTGGTCCCCATCATGGGAGCCAGGGTGACAGCTCCGATGTGTTCAAGAAGCACGAGGTACTACTGATACATGGGGTCTATGGGACAGATGGGGAGGGTCTCTTGATCAGGGAGTGGAACAACAGGGTGAGGGGGAACGGTTTTAAACTTGAAAGAGGGAAGATTTAGATTAGATATTAGGAAGAAATTCTTTGCTGTGAGGGTGGTGAGACACTGGAACAGGTTGCCCAGGGAGGTTGCGGATGCTCCATCCCTTGTTCAAGGCCAGACTGGACGGGGCTTTGAGCAACCTGGTCTAGTGGGAGGTGTCCCTGCCCAGGGCAGGGGGGTGGGACTGGATGGTCTTTAAGGTCCCTTCCAACCCAAACCATTCTATGATGCTGCAATTTCAGCATCATGCTAAGTCTTGATTTTTTTGATCCTTGTTTGATGGGCTTAAGCATTAGGGAGTAGTAAAAATATCGCAGTCCTCACCAAGATCTTCTTACACAAACATAGGCAAGGTAGTGAGGTGGATTGAGAACTGGCTGAATGGAAGAGCTCAGAGGGTTGCGATCCGCAGCGCAGAGTCCAGTTGGAGGCCTGTAGCTAGCAGCATTCCCCAGGGTTCAGTACTGGGCCCAGTCTTGTTCAACATATTCATCATCAACCTGGATGAGGGGAAAGAGTACCCTCAGCAAGTTTGCTGCTGACACAAAACTGGGACAAGTGGCTGATGCACTAGAAGGCTGTGCCACCATTCATCGAGACCTGGACAGACCAGAGAACTGGGCAGAGGGGAACCTAATGAGGTTCTACAAGGGCAAGTGGAGGGTCCTGCACCTGGGGAGGAATAACCCCATGCACTGGTACAGGTTAGGGGTTGACCTGCTGGAGAGTAGCTCTGCAGAAAGAGATCTGGGAGTCCTGGTGGGCAACAAGTTGCCCGTCAGCCATCAGTGGCCAAGGCAGCCAATGGTCTCCTTGGGGGTATTAAGAAGAGTGTGGCCAGCAGGTAGAGGGGAGGTCATCCTCCCCCTCTGCTCTGCCCTGGGGAGGCCACAGCTGGAGCACTGGGTCCAGTTCTGGGCTCCCCAGGTCAAGAAGGACAGGGAACTGCTGGAGAGAGTCCAGCCGAGGGCTACCAAGATCATCAAGGGACTGGAGCATCTCTGTGCTGAGGAAAGGCTGCGAGCCCTGGGGCTGTTCAGCCTGGAGAAGAGCAGACTGAGAGGGGACCTCATCAATGCTCAGCAATAGCTAAAGGGTGGGTGTCAAGAGGATGGGGCCAGACTCTTCTCAGTGGTGCCCGGTGACAGGACAAGGGGCAAGGGGCACAAACTGGAACACAGGGAATTTCATCTGAACATGAGGAACAACTTCTTTCCTTTGAGGGTGGCAGAGCCCTGGAAGAGGCCGCCCAGAGAGGCTGTGGAGTTCCAAACCTGCCTGGCTGGGTTCCTGTGCAACCTACTCTGGGTGACCCTGCTTTGGCAGGGGGTTGGACTAGATAATCTCCAGAGGTCCCTTCCCACCCCTGCCAGTCTGGGATTCTGTGATAGGATGGTTATTTCAGCCTAAGGTTTCCACTGACTGTTAAGAGTTTGTTTGATGCAACTGTCTCTGCTTTTATGAGGCCGTGAAATGCTTCACTCTAGAGTTTTTCTTCCTCTTCTTCACCTGCCTTCCTTTAATAATATCACCACCTAAATATCCATTTACGTTACTGCCATCAACACACACTGAGGGGTGGATGCTGAAGGTTTTGACAGCCCGGTCCTTCATGGTCTGAGCTGGAGAACTTGAGGAACATGAGGTGGCTGCCAATCAGTTTGAATGAGCCGTGTGTTGCGGCAGAGCCTGTTCCGTGTTGTCGGTACGAGTCAGATCAATTACATTTGAAACAAATCTTTTATTTCAAGCTTAAATGATCTATTTAGGTCAGCACCTTAGAAACTCAGCTGTGCAGCTGGTCCTCATTGCACACCACTTAGCCTTAATAAGAGTTTAGGTGTAATTTTTGTATTTTTCGGCCAAATTTCCTCACTGTGTTTATGTACAGTACCTAACTTTCAGATGAACAGTTGCATGCCAAAAACCTGCTGCTTCAGCACTTTCTAATTGTACCTGGCAGGTAGTCACTGAGGAAAAATAGGTAGTTATGCTCACAAGAGGATGAAAAATATTCTTTAAATTCCCACCGTTGCCATTTCGTACAGCAGCCTGCAGATGTATGGCTTCCACGACTGCTCTGCCAAGCAGCGTAAATCGGGATTGTCTTGGGACTCACGCAGGGATCTGGACAGCCAGGCACGGAGCTGTGCAGGTGGCATCTCAACCAGTGGAGGACAAGAATACGCCGGGTTAGACCTGCTGCCCACCCAGTCCGAGACCCTTCTTCCACAGTGTTCAGTGCCAGGTGTCACAGAGATAGAAAAAAAGTAAATTTGAGAGTTATTTCCCTTATCAAACAGGTTATACCCTGAAAATTCAACCAGCTGGGATCTTCTCAGCTCTTTAAGTGTCGTATCCTCCTGTTGCATTGTTTTAAATTTCTCTCTACTACAAAACATCTCCTGTTCTCTACTTGTATACGGCCTTAATCACTGGGGCAATTTTATTTCTGTCATCTTTATTGGTATAACAAAATATTTATAACCATAATTTATAGCCTGTTAATAATACAGTATTTTAAATGAAATGGAAAAATTGAGGTCTTGATGGAGCTTCAGATGGAGCACGTTTGGGTCTGGATAGCGGCGTTACTATGACGTCCAGCTTTGGATAATGGCGTTCCCCATTCCTGCTTTGCCTCTTCCTTTTGCATTCCATTGGGAAATCTTCCCTGGCCTATGCTAACTTGTGGATTAATGCGTCCGAGACATCTGCAGCAGTGAAAGGTCTATGAATAAAGATTTTTGTCTTCCTTTGCTATGGCTGACAGTATTCTGGGGTCATTTGAATAGAAGCATAAGTTATTTTTATAGCTGGTTTGCTCCCGTGCATATGATAACAGCATATCACAGTCCCGTCGTCTGCGGGACATGGAGATCATCTGGCCTCGGCGCTTTGTTTTTAAACATCTCTGCCGTCTTACAGGTGGTATAATGCAAAGACATTTTTCCTACTGAACCAATTGATAATTGGAGGGAACCATTGCCTTCGTATGGGAAAAATTCTCTTCACGGGCAGCAGCAGCGTGCAGAAGTTACTGTTTGTCCTTCCAGGAGGAAGGGCTTTTTGGGCATGTGGAGGTACCCAGGATGGATGTGTACAGACATCTCCCTCTGCTCCCGAGGCGTTCCGCAGATCAGAGCATCCCGGGAAAAGCAGTACCTTGTATGAACGCTGTGCTGTTGCCTGTTTGACTGTGTATCGGGGTTCTCTAATAGGCGTGATGACAGGATGCTTCCTACCTGTTTGGTTTTTGTATAACTTCTCTGATTACGGCCTTCTAATCATAGAATGATTAGAGTTGGAAGAGACCTTA
>VWZL01003265.1:218962-249489 GCA_013396915.1 Stercorarius parasiticus
GAGCAGAGGGGCAGAATCCCCCCCCTCGCCCTGCTGCCCACGCTGCTGGGGATGCAGCCCAGGCTGCGGGGGGTTTCTGGGCTGCAGCGCAATCATGAAACAGAACTTGGTTGAGCAGAGAACTGTTTTTCCATGTCTTTCCTCTTATTTCTCTTCTGAGTTTCAGCGTGTTATTTGTGGCTGAATCGACAAGTTTATTGTGTGAGTGGGAGAATGGGCATCCCTGCAAGAGCCCAAATGTTTTCTCTTCTCTACCTTTAAGCACCAGAGGCTTTAGCAAAGGGTAGTTGGGGACAAAGACCCTCTTGCTCTCCGTTCTGCCCAGCTATGCAAAGAAACACCACACACCTGGGATCTGATGTGAAAACGCGACCTGCTCGCTAATTTTGCTAGGATTTCTTGCTCTTGAACGATGCAATTGCGTAATTTTCTCTGTGTGTGTTTTACATGGCAGGTCTTTTGAACCTAAGAATTATGCATGAGCAAGGTCCTGAGTGCCCCACGTGTGCGAGTGGGCCATACATGGCTTTTATTGCAATACAGAGTTCCAGCATTGCTACCAACTCAACTAAATTAAATCTGAAAGAAATGGCTTATTGGGTAAACAGAAAGAAGGCGAGACCCAGAGCAAACGGAGAGAGCGTAGTAGTAATTCAAATACGAGCAAACAGCAGCGTACAAGACAAAGATGGAGCAGATAGAGATGTTTGCGTACTTCGCGAGACAGCAGTGTGAAGCTGTTTATATTTCAGCTCGTCTTAGGGGCATTCAGGGGATGAGTTCTGGCTGCTGTTAAAGGGAATGGAGAGAAGTTCTTCCAAGTGGTGGCCGTTTGTATTTTTCATGTGCGTATTTGCTGTAAGGAGAGGCACCCCAGGGAACTCACGGCATCAGTTTGTATCCTGGTACTGGTTTTGAGTGATAAGTGCCACACTGGGACTGACGTGACCTGGGGCTCCCAGTCTAGTCCTTGGGCAAGAGGCTCAAGTCTGGTAGAGGAGCTTCGCAGGCAGCAGGACCAGTCTGCAGAGTGGGACAGCTGGTGTGGAGGATGCGATCTCTATGTTGTACATTTGAAGGAGCATATTTTAGGCTCTCTCTGCTCTGGTCCTATGGTCCCGTTAGCAATCAGAGCTCATTTTCTGCTTAATTTTAACCAAAAGGAATCTAGTTTGCATGCCCTGGGAGCCCTTTGCAATCTAAAGGCCGGGTTGGACGGGGCTTTGAGCAACCATGTCTAGTGGGAGGTGTCCCTGCCCATGGCAGGGACTTGGAACTAGATGAACTTCAAGGTCCCTTCCAACCTAAACCATTCTATGATGATTCTAAATCAGAGCTTGGGAGTGGATGTAGCTAGAAACCACCTTCCTGCCCCAAACTAAAATGCTTTTGTAACCTCCTGCAGGTACCGCCGTGGCAGGCTGACCCTGGACTGGTGTCTCCGCTTCTTATAGCGTGGCTGGGTGCTCAGCGAAACCTCAAGCCTGGAACACCCACCTGCTCCCGTTCACCATTTCCTTGGGGAGCCTGAGCCTGCTCAGAAAGGTCACCAAGAAGAAAAGGTTTTTCAAGGATTAGTCTCGTGTTTCGTTGTCTTTTGCCGCTGTTGATGGCCCCTGGATGTTGTTGATGCTGCACCTGCCTGTGAACATAGATCCAGTGTGGCTGGATTTCACTCTGAGACCACGGGGAGATGTCTGTGTCACCTGTCAGCAGAGTTGCTTAATTTTTTAAGACAGTGATTTCACAGAGACGCAAAAAAAAGACTTTTTCAGTTACAACATCAAAGGCAACAGGAGGAAGAAAGGATCCCAAACCACAACCTTCTCTGCTGACTCGTCAGACGAGTGATGGCTGTAGTCCGCACCCAGATGACAGGTAATCCTTTCAGACATGAAATAACTGCAGTGACAAGGCAGCTTGTGGACTGGTGCCCAGTGCCAGAGATCCCTCTCCAGAGCCTGTGCGGGGGCTTGAGTAAAGCTGCAGTGTGTAGGTATTGATAGCAAGCAGGTGAAGAGTTTCACCATTAAATTTTCTTCCCTTGTTGACCAAGGAAATAAACTTGGTCCGATGCTTGCATGAGCAGAACGAAAAACTGCGGCATGATTAATGGAGGCTCGTGATTATGTCTCATCTCTGCCGTATGCGATATTGGATCCCAAACTGCTCTGTATCTAGAGTAATGGAAATCCCACCTTGCTTTGAGCAGGGCAGAGCAGAGCCGGGCGAGTACTCCCGGTAGTTTCCAGCAACGATTAGTCCCTGCTCTATGTTAATTGTGCTGTGCTCCCCACGCAGCTTTGGAGAGGGAGGCAAAATATGCCGTCGTTTGGGGGCCTGATCCAGAAATCTGGACTCGCATCCCTCCTGGATCCTCTTTAACTCCCCATGTTTGGTGTTAAAATTGTCTCATGCGCTGAAGTGATCTCACTGCAAATGTTTCTTTTAGTGGGGCTGCTTTTTCTAGAAAATATTTCCTATTGCGGGTGTCTTGCGAGCAGGGGGGAGCCTCCTCTGCCAGATGTCGGTGTGAGCTGGGCACACTCCAGCTCAGCGTGGCTTCGGGCGATTTCTTGGCTGGTGGTACCTTCTTTGTGCTTCTTCTAGCGCCTTGCATTTGAATGTCGCAAAGTATTTCACCAGATAATAACTACTGAAGTTTTACAAGTAGTCCAGTGAGGTAGCCGCTCTGGTTAAATGTTTTGCTGGTGGGCGAATGGCAAAAGTGCAGCTCCAGCCAAGGCTTGAGAAATTAAAAGCGCGATGTGTTGTCGAGCCCTGTGAAACCTGGAGGAAAATAAACCATCTCTCAGGAAAAGAAGGTGAAGAGGCCAGCAGCTTAGAGCAGGACTAATTTTAAGGGCAGCAGAAAGTAGATTATTAAAGTAATATTCAAATTAATCTCAAATAGTTTCACTTTCAGGGCTGTGACCTGAAGTCACAGAAGTTTTGACGTGGTTATTATGTCTAGGTCTATTAGCTGTGTGAGAGGCAGACAGAGCACAGTCCTCACTGAAGTCATGGAAGTGCGGGGCTGAGAATTAATAGATTAAAAGGCGGGTAAAAGCACAGGGTGCAGGGGGAAGCCTGAAGTAATGCACATCAATTGGACTTTTCGCTACCCATTCTGTCCTGGCCACGTGGCTTGTCTTTTTCCTCCTTGAGCCAGGGGCTGTGTCTCTCCAAGGTCTTCCCTTCCAAGCAGGTTCCGATTTGGAACTGTGCTGCTCCTTCCTCATTAGCAATTTAAAAACTTGCACCTTCCCAAGCCGCTTGTTCTTCTCCTTCCCTATCTCTTCCTCCTCTGTACTGCTCATTATAGAGGTGACAAATGACCTAGAGGTGACTGAGCCACGGACCTTCAATTGTTCATTGACCTACGCTCTCTTTCCTCTGAACAGATCCTAAAATTACAAATTACGGATCTGCTATGATGCTATTTAGTTTAATTGGGAGGTTCATTTTATGGAAAGAAGGTTACTGAACCCTCGACACTCTGGTGTCAAAAAAACTACAAGCTCCTGACACCTAAATGACTTTGCCTGGTGAAAAGAATAATCCACCATTACTATGCCGCTGCCATTTACTGTTGCTGCGACTCGCGCAGCTCCTGAAACTCCGGAGTTAAAAATGATGAAGTGGTGATGGTTATGGTTTTAATGCTTGCTTTTTTGTAAATTGCGATCTGTAGTGTCACTGCAACGAATGATTTGTAAGCATGATGGTGCACTTTGCCAGCTGAGCATCTCATTAGCACAGTGGACTGTAAACTGCTTTATCACTTGCTATGGTTTATAAGTGCATTCTAATAGCTTCCTCCTCTCAGGGAGGGAATGTTTTGCTTTGTAAATGTGAGCCTATTATATATTCATGTTAATCAGCAAAATCAGTATTCCCTCTCGAGAAGGATGAAGATACCTGATTGAGAAAATACTTGCAGGTTCCCCTGGTTTATGACGCTTTTCTCATTGCCGCAGGAGAGCAGAGTCAGATGTGCTTTGTATGCGTCGCACCTGTAACTCGGCAGGTTGGTGGGGGCAGAATTTCCTAAAATCCATATCGTATAATCCCTCGCCTTCCCCTTGACTTGCTTACCCTCCTCTCCATAACGTTTGGGTCTTCCAAGAAGCTCACCTGCTTGGCTGGGCCATAGTTGTTCTTGTGCCAGCCTTGCTCTCGAGCTCCAAGGGTTTTCTTCTGCCCCGGGAAGCCAAAAATAGACACAGATTTGGGGGTTTGGTGTGTGCCTTGACTCTTGGTTGTCTTATTTTAGGGATGACACTGTTGGCTTTGTACTAAGGTTCTCGCTCCGCTCGTTTTTCTGCAAGAAGCATCGTCTCTTAGGGCACTTTGTCTGTTATGCCTTGGGAACGCCAGGAGCCTGTGGCCACCGTGGCTCATTGGAGCTCGCGTCCTGAGAATAACGGAAGATGGCAGTCCCTTCAGTGTAGCCTGGTGACCAAATTTCGTTGACAATTCTTCCATGCGTTATTTTTAATGAGCTGCTGTAGGTTCTCTAATGAGCTTTCCATAAAAAAGATCCATTTATGTGTGTGTATGTACACTTCTCCTTTGTGCTTTTTCTTCTTCGGAGAGAAAATTACAGTTTTATTGCATGCGCTGACATTCTTTTTTCCCCATTTTGTTTTCTTTTGCCTAATTATAGAACAAAGAGGTGAAATACAGTCCCTGAGAATCCTATGTGTTTTTTTCAAAGCGGCATGAATTAGAATGAAGAAAAGTATGACTGTCCAACGTACCTTTAAATTTGCTTTACCTTGGCTAAATTCCAGGCTGTAAAGGAATAATTGGTGTTTGTAAGTGAGTTACCATCACCGCGGTCTGAATAGTTAATTCCATTGCTCTGTTGGCAGACAGAAGGCTTCTGCTAACGGCTCCATAAATTATTCTCATTTTTATATTTGGGATAATTAGTGTTATGTCATAAAGGGCTACGGACAGCATTTCTAAACTCAGAAGCTTACCTTCAGGCCTCTCAATCTATGTTTCAATGGACTGTTTAAGTTAATAAAGTAAAATCTTAACTTTATCCTCAAAGTTAAGAAGTGAGACAGGTATCTTAGATACAATAGTCCCACTCGGTAACGCTTAAAACTCTCAGGGGCCTTGTATAATGGCATTTTTTTCAGGCTTTTATATTGATGCACTTTGGAAAAGAGCAGATTGAAGTACAACGCCATGGGATGCACAAGGCAGTGAAGCACAATATGAACGTTTGGATGAGCTAAATGGTTGCTTTGTCATAGAAGGCAGTGAAGTTTGGGTACACCAAGCCTCTAAATTTCAGTCTGCGCTACAGAGTACTTACCTACAGGCTTGGAAGCATAGCTTGAAGCATCCAAGCCTTCAAGACTTGGATCCAAAAGCCTCATGTTTCTACTGCTGAATAACAGTCAACAGACGTAGGGTAGGGAATGTTTGTATGGATCTCCTTTCTTCCTAAGTTAAATGCAATAGACAATAAAATGGTGACTGAAAATACAAGGACTAAAACAGTTAACATTTTTTACCATCTATCTTCTGTCGGCGTCCCCAAGTGCCTCGGTTTGACAGCCAAATTTTGCTCTTGGATTAAAGCATAAAATTCCAAACAAAGTCAATGGGAGCTGGGCAGGCACATCTGAGGACAGAAGTTGGCCCTACAAGCTCTGCATATGGTACCACTCAGAAGCTGCCAGGCACCTTTGGGACACAGGACAGAAGGCAGATGGGTTAATAGCGCACGGCAGGCTGCCTTGCAGCACGAGGAAGGAAAATGTTGGCTGAAGACCTTGGGGCAAACCCAATGTCACTACTGCAAGAAAGAGCAGGGATCTGGATTCACAAATGGCAGGGGCGAAGTTCTCTCAGTGAGATGTTCTCTGTGGGCTGAGTAATCCCCAAATCTGTCATCAGCGTAACAAGGGTTAACCCTTCGTGGTGTGCTTCCCAGCTTCAACCAACTTCACCTGGAGCCTAAGTGCCCCCAGGCCAGTGCACCAGTCAGCACCAGGAGCTCCGGTGTCGAGGCTGGGTGGCAAAGCTGGTCTCAGCCCGAACATGGCGTGTGGTCAGGGATGTAAGTGATGCGCAGCCGTGTGTGGGGGCCTCAGGGAGAGCTTCCCCCGACTTTCAGAGAAGACAGCAAGTCTTCTCTACCAAACAAGTGAATTTATGATTTTTCAAGAATCATAGAATCTAGAATCATAGAATGGTTTAGGTGAGAAGGGACCTTAAAGATCATCTTGTTCCCACCCCCCTGCCCTGGGCAGGGACACCTCCCACCAGCCCAGGTTGCTCCAAGCCCCGTCCAACCTGGCCTTCAACCCCTCCAGGAATGGGGCAGCCACAGCTTCTCTGGGCAACCTGGGCCAGGGGCATCACCACACAATTTCTTCCCAATATCTCATCTCAATCTCCCCTCTTCCAGTTTAAAACCGTTCGCCCTCATCCTATCACTACATGCCCTTGTAAAAAGTCCCTCTCCAGCTTTCTTGTAGGCCCCCTTCAGATAATGGAAAGCTGCTATAAGGTCTCCCCGGAGCCTTCTCTTCTCCAGGCTAAACAACTCCAACTCTCTCAGCCTGACCTCATAGAAGAGGTGCTCCAGCCCTCGGAACATCTTCGTGGCCTCCTCTGAGAGCTCGAATGAACCAAAGAGCTGAAGCAGGAGTAGCTGTTGTGCTTGGCTCCCCTTTGGTGCTCCTAGTGGGAAACAGGAGAACATGTGGACTTTGCAAATAAAACTCTGCTAGTGGTGGGGTTTTGTGAAACTGGGCTCTTTTGGAAGCTGTAGCAGCAAGCTGGAAGTCTTATCCTACACAAGTGATTTTTGGATGTTTCCTGCGTCCCAGACTCATCTATCAAGTTGCCAACTTTGGAGTCGGGAGGTTCAGAGAGGCAGCAGTGGATGCCCGTTTCTCACTTCTGCTGTTCTGAAAACGCGACTGCAAATGCCGAGCGTGCTGGTTATATACTTTAATGTAAATTACTGAGCAACTGGTGGTTTCTCCCTGATCATAACTATTTTAAATGGACTCCCAAGAAAAGTCTGAGCTTTTCTGAAAAGTAGAAGAGTCGTCTCTCACCAACACAGATTAAAGTAGCCGTGAAGTGCTCAGGCCGAGGAAAAGGATTTAGATTTTCCTGGATTTGTTTTTTTTTTCAGCTGTGGAGGAAGGGAAATGCTTCAGGTTGAAGCATAAGCTTACATTTTTCTCTTTTAAAAGCACTGTATTGCAGCAAGTATCCTGCCAGATTTGACACATACATTCAAGGTTTTAGGTAAGGAGGACATGATAGTTTTGTATGTGAATTTTTTTTTGGCAGATCTACTTCAGCAGAGCTGCGGTTGGTGGAAGGTACAGCAGGTTTGGAAGAGGAGAATGGAGACAAATGTGGCCGTAGGAAAGGGCTGATTTAGAAAAATCTGGACCCAGCCTGAACTAAATCCAAGTTGTCAGGTAGCAGCTGGTAGGAATTAGAGTTGAACCACATATAAGTACAATTTTTTTCTTCTTTCTGAAAGGGACAGAGAAGAGAAAGCAGGTGACTGGGGACTCTGTGCTCCCCAGCAGAAATCCTGGATTTAAGGTGGGTTTGTACTCGGTATTATGTGACCTGGCTGTTCCTGCTGATATTTTTTCCTTACCCTTGGTCGTATCTATTTAGCTTTTGATCATTATGTGTCAGGGACTGTCTGTGCAATAGGGGTTTGCTTTTCTGTTGAGTAGCTCAGTAATATAATAACTTATTTTCTGAGCAGATGTGTGCATAGGAGAGGTTTCTGTTTTTTCAACAGCTCTGTGTCTCCTGAATAGGATTCTCTACTGACTATTAACCTCTGACTGAGGCTTTTCTTGCTTTAATGCGGGCTATTTAGAATATTTTTCTATTCTGTCAAATTCAGTTCCAGGGAACCAACATATTTAAAAAAAATGAGAGAAAGGAGAGAAAGACCAATAGATGGATCGTGTTCCGGTCGTCCTTGCTTCCTTAAGAAACCGCATTAAAAGCATACAAAAGGATGAAATAATCTGGAATTGAACCTTTTCTATGAATTTACTATTACACTGCCAACATTTGAAAGGAGAGACCATTGCCAGCTGTCCAGGATTTTTGCACAGCACTTTGGTATGTGATTGCTGCACCTTCCTGAGGTTTGCCACAGCTTCATCTGAATACGTGCAAATTGATTAATTAAGCATTAATGCTGAATATCTCACATGAATTTGTGGAAATCTTGAAAGTTCTTTGGAGAACTTTCTCCAGTTTTTGGAGACAGAGGACAGCACAAGGTCTTGGCTTTTCCTTGGTATGCAAAGGCACCCCACGACCAGCGTGACATCCATTGTGGATCTATGACTTGGGAAACCTCTTCACTTCTGCAGCTCCCATCACCTCACACATTGCTCCTCCAGCAGCTCCAGGTCAACTGGTTCTGCCCACAGGTCTTAGGATGTCCTTCAAAAGGAGTAAAAATGGGAGCAAAATCATACAAATACTCTTTGCATTGCCGTTTTCTGCTCAGCTGACGCATCCCCCTTGGCTCTGTTTCAGTAGGTTTCCCAACCAGTGCTGCAAATGTGCTGGTGACTGCGGGTGCCGACGTTGGTTTGCCAGCGGCTGGACTGGACGCACCAGGCATTTTTGGAAAGCTTTAGATCTACTCATATTGGGTAGTAAAGAATTTAAATTACCACTGGCTCTGCGTTTGGGAATGTGTTATTAACTAACCCTTTGCTCTGCTGGCCTTTGGTTTTAATTTATTCTGAACTTCCCATGCTGTTGCGAGGTTCAGCTGGGACATCTGTAATGCCTCTGGAATAATCACACCAGTGTTTTAGCCAGGGCCGTTGGTAGGAATGGGTGTCTCACTGGGAGTAATTACGGGAATCATGATACCTCCCTGCTGAAAGACATCCCTTCTTGCAAGGGACAGTTTCTCCGTGTACTTTGAAGCAGACGGTCAGCTCAAAACGCGTGGAGATTTATTTCCTGCTGATTTCCATAGTCCCAGAGGAGAGGGCAGTTGCTTTTTCTATAACTAAGAAGTTGCGTTCTCCAGGTTTTTTGAAACCAGTTATTTCATCAGTTCCAGACTACCAGAACTGCAGGTGGAAGCGGAGGTTAGATAATTCACAAGCAAGAGTTTCTCAAAGATTGTATGAAATGTAGAATGGACCCCTAAAACAGAGCTGAAATCAAACCAGAAGGTAAATGGATATATTTCAGCTGTTCCAGAAACTGGTGATCTGATTCTCAGGTGGACAAGAGGTCTTTATGTGTCCCGGTGATGCGCAGAGACATCATCTCCCCCATCTGGTTGGGGTTTCTTGGTGGTGTTACTCTGCTCCAGGCCCCTTGGTTTGCAAGGGTCCACCAGTGGACACTAAACATAGGAAGCCCACCATGAATCCGCTGAGCATCTTCAGAGGCACATGGCAGCTGGTCTCACTCGTCCCTTGAGAACAGTCGGGCCGTTTGCATATTGTACGTTTTCTTTGCACTTACTCAAGATATGTATGTAGATTGTGCCCCATGAATCTGAAGAAAATCCCTACTGAAAGCCATATTTTGTCTTTTGAAAGGGTTTATGAACGTTGTTGGGTTTGACACAGAGCTCGGAGTAGGTCAGATGTAGCTGTGACTGTGTCATCTACCAGGAGAGACAAGAGGGGCCTGTTGGTAGGAGAATGAATAAAGGTTTTACAGGCAAATTTGTGAGACGTGGTAAAGGATACTGTACATCAAGGTGAAGTGACGCCCCAGGGCTAATGGGCTGCTACCATCATACTCCCAAGGAATAGGGAGAGATGTGTGAGCCTCTAACAAGGAGCTGGGTAGGTTTAATTAAGGGTTTCAAATACCACTAGCGCCCACACGGATTTCATCCACTTCTTTAACAAGTGTGCAGGGGGTGTGATTACCTTAGAGGAGCCTGTAGTTGTGAAAATATTGCATTTTTGCAAACATCTGTGAGCGAAATCAGCGCTGTTGAAACTTTCTTGGATTTGTCTGCAGTCCTTCTGGAGAGGTGGCATAATCTAGAAATTCTTCTAAATACCGCTCAACTGGCTTTCTTGAAACTTGGCTTATGGATGTGATGGAGATCCTTGAGGGTTATGGTACGTTAGGGGGAAAAACCCCAAATAGATTCCGGAATTCTTCATTAAAACACCGAAAAGTAATCAGTGTGTTGGACAAAGTTCATTAGGGCACAGTCGTGTATTTAAAAACTTAACCTGTTGTGTCTGGGGGTTTTATTTTATTTTTTTTTCTCCTCCAAATGGTGCCGTCTCCTGTTTTCCCAGATTCATTACGCATTTTGAGCCTCTCTGATTTCTGTTCTCCAACTCTCCAGCTGTTCTGCTGTAGCTCTAGGAAAGGCCTTTGCATCCGTGGGATGTGAGTGAGTGCTGGAGGTTTTCTCCTGGACTGGGATGCTTTCTGGACGTGTCGCTGGTGAGCGATTAAATTACCCATTAAACACAGAAGCGCTTGTCAGGCAGGATTACTAGCTGAGGTTTGGATTAGCCCAGCTTTATTTTTTAATGTACCATGGTGTGTAGTCGCTTGCGGTCCTGCTGCATTCTGGCAGGATTTAGTCCCTCGGACAGAATATAATTAGCATTTGAAAGCCTATGGGTCTCTTGCTAGTTTTACTGGTGAAAGTGGAATCCCTTCTTATGGATAAATAAAGAGCAATTTGTTATCTCAAGACATTTTAGACCTCAAGGAAAATCTTTAACGCTATCGTTCTGCTCATTACAACAGGTATTATAATAGATTCCCATGGAGAAAAAGGCTTGGGTGATAACATTCAAAGGAAACTGATTGGAAAATCTACATGATTTATAAAATACCTCTTGCTAAAGCGCACGAGAAGTGTAATGAAAGCATAATAGTAATTATATGAAATCCATACAAGGGATTCATGCTGATACGGCATTTTGCAACAAAAATGAATTCACGGCATGAAAAGAGAAACGAGACAAAGGAATATGGTTTTAAAAGGCGGCGTTGGGGGAACCTGGATGTTCTGGAGAGGCTGGTGTTGACTGAAAGAAAAGGTCAATTCTTGTTTTTGTCTGGAGTTGGCGAGCTGCTGAGCCGAGCTGTTGGAATGGCTCCGGCTTCCCTCGGAGAGGCTGCTATGGGCAAGTCAAATCAAGCAAACTTTGCTAGGAACAGAACCGCCGCTCACCGGGAGAGAAGCAATGCTGTGCTTGGGCAGACGGTAGATGCCCACGGTATAGTTCAATTTTTACCCCTTGCAGTTTTGTAGTGACCTCAATAGTTGTTTTTTTTTTCTTCCTTTCCTAATCTTTAGGTGTAGCTGGGTCATTAGGAAACGCGTTGGAAAGCTCACAGCGTTCAAACTATGGCTGAGGCAAATTTAAGCCCGTCGGTATTTCCAAAAACTCTCATGTCAATTTTTTTTTAGGAAATGTTGTTTGGAAAGGTATTATATGGCTTATGCAATGTGCGCTGAGGGACAAACTGATAGACTTGTGTTTCTGCCTTGGTATTGCTTCACACACATCTCTACTACCTCTACTTTATTTTTGCTCTAATGACAAGAGCCTAAAAGTGTTATTTCATTTTATCAGGGCTGTTTTAATCCAGAAAATAAAGCGGCACGCTTCAGTGAGCACCAAACTGCAGCTGCTCTTAATTCCTTAGGATACAACGTTTTAACTATTTAATTTTAATGCTGTACCGTGACATTAAAAGAAGTGAGGTTATTTTAAAGCACATTATTTACACTTGTGTAACTTCAGAATATAGGCGGGTATTTCTTCCAATACAAAATTTTCTATTTTGTCTCATGAGATTATTTTTTTTTCTGTGTTGAAAACATTCCTTTTTTTCTTTTTTCAAGAATTGCTGCACTGTGAGGAGAAGAAAAGAATGACTTTCAGCAAATAATTCTAGCTAAAATGATACCTTAGACCCAGCTGGTTTCTAGGAATGCTGTGAAAAGTCCCAATGAGACTTTATACAGTCCTGTGAAGGGCAATTCATCTCGCCCCGAGACAAGTTTTATGCTGGGGCGGGTGAATTGCCTTTGGAAGAACCTGTATCTGTGCCTTACCATTACACAGGGCCACGCTGCTGCGCTTGGGCTAAGATAATTAATTGTCATGTGCCAGTTTTAGGACAGATAAATCCCTTCTTTAAATTTCTGCAGCTCCGACGTGCCGGTTCAACACACAGCGTGAGAACAGGGAGGAAATCGGTCCGGGCCGGGTTATGGGCTCAAAACTTCTCGTACCCCTGAGAGTATTTACATCAAAGGCTGGTGCCACATCCAGTAAAACCAGAAAATGTATTTCCATCTTGTTCAGCGATGTGGGAAATCCAGCCTTCCCTTTCAGGCATTCAGGGGAGAGGGCAGGAAATGAAATGAGGGAGTTTCTCTTCGGTGTGTTATCGTAGAATCGTATCACCTCAATGTCTTTCTTGTCGTGAGGGGCCTGGACACAGCACTCGAGGTGGGGCCTCACCAGTGCTGAGGACAGGGGGATGGTCACTGCCCCGGTCCTGCTGGCCGCACTATTCCTGATAGAGGCCAGGATGCTGGTGGCCTCCTTGGCCACCTGGGCACACTGCTGGCTCATTCTCAGCCGCTGTCGACCAACACCCCCAGGTCCTTTTCCGCCGGGCAGCTCTCCAGCCGCTCTGCCCCAGGCCTGGAGCCTCCATGGGGTTGGTGTGACCCAAGCGCAGGACCCGGCACTTGGCCTTGGTGAACCTCACACCATTGGCCTCGGCCCATCCATCCAGCCTCAGCCCATCGATCCACCCAGCCTTAGGTGTGGTGCTGTGACGAGTAGGTGTGTGGGTCTTGTCTGTTTGTTTCTAAAGCGCAGCTAGTGTAAGTTATTGCCATGCTTCATACATCGGGAATCGGTGAATAAATAACTGCCAGCCGGTGAGCGCTGTGCCCTGGCAGATACAGATTCCTGGCACTAAAGGATTAATGGCCTGAATAACTTTTTCGAATACCATTCTGCTGAGGCAGCACGAACGGGGCTCACGGTCACTTTTTGTCACCTAATATGAGCCCTAAAAGGCTCAGTAAACGATGCTGCCGAAATAGAAAACCAGATTAGCTGTCCTATCTCGCCACCGAGTCAACTGTGGGCTGCGGGGGAATGGGGCCAGGCTCACTTATCTTCCCTAAGCCACAACTGGCGCAGACCTTGTGGTCAAAATATGGCCTCTAATTTCATTTTCTATCTTCAGTGCTTATTTATTTGTGTGTAGTTGAATGTTTTCCTCCGGTCTGATTTCATTATGGGGAAGTAATTGATAGCGAGTGCAGTACATTGGGCATGACATGATTGCTGGTGCGGCGTGTGATAACGTGGGGCTGGGAGGGATGCGTCCTACGGCAGCTTTTCATCTCCGTGTCGGATTCAAATCCCTGACACGAAATGAATTAGGAGGATCAGTCTAGCCTGTATCCTGGTGGACTGGCGCCCTTCACAAAGCACATTATTACTCCCAATTTTCACTGTTGTTGCGAACTCAGCCCGCAGTCCAAGAGCCTGAACAGACATGAAACCAGAAAATGAGCTTCCAGTTTATCCCACAAGCTCTGGCCCCTCAGGATCAAACAACATCAGGGAGAGAGTACAGGAAAGCTTTGATTGTTCCTGCCTTGGGTGGAAATACGAGGAAGCTAAAGTAAAAGTTTAAGTTTCCAGGAACTACCGATTCAGTAATTATAACCAGTGAAATTAATAATAAATTGCGCTCCTACGTAGTTCTTTTGGGTTAAAATTTCCCAGGGCCTCACCTGGGAAGCCAGCACCACGACCTCGTTTTGCAATTTGCAATTGTAATTTTACAATTTAGAGTTCCCGTGGGGAAAAGCAAGGCAGATACGAAATGAGCTATCGCCGCGAGGATGCGGTGCAGATAATACGCCTCCGTTGCTGGCCCAGCGCTCTGTGCACTGGCTGTACCGCCAAGTGACCGGTCGTTTGGCTTTACGGGTTGCCCATCATAATGGGTGTTGAATTCTCATGATCTACTGCAAGATGTTAGTAGTCTCTCGCCTCCCAGATCCTTTGTACTATGTTAGAATTTCTTATTTCAAGCTTTTTGGAAGCAGACCTGTTGCTTGCCGTGTATTTATATATATGCCTGTTATTATCGCATTTGTCAATTATAACTTTTAGAAAGCTGCATTCAGATACAACTAATGGAAGAGCTGAGGGTTAAATTTCTCCTGCTGAAACTAAAGGTAAAACTTCTCCGTACATCAGTGGAGCCAGCCCTTAATTGCTAGTGCTCATTTCATCTAACGAAAGCCTGCTGTTTCTTCAGAGCCGTCTGCAGATTCATCACTTCCAAGCTATGAGTTCACACTCCTCCATTTTCCTAATTCAGTGATCTGTTACAGTCCACAAGATGTTGATTTTTGGCTGTCAGCACTACATAAATCCACAAGTTGCTGTGCACATCTCTGAACGGATGTGGTTTCGTTTGGAGAGAGAGATATTCGTGCTGCTCTGGTTATAAAGGCTCCTAGAAACTTCTCTCCTCCTGAAAACAAAAACTAACCATAACTGATGTTCAAATTGTTATAAAGGATCCAGGTCCCTGTGGCCTGGATATGGAAGTGGGATTCAGGCCACTTATTTGCCGTGTGGCTTGAGCAGGTCACTTAATCTCCCTGTGCCTCGCTTTCCCCTTTCATAAATCTCAGAAAATAAGAGATGTTATTTGGGAAGTGCTGTGAGATTTAGAGATGAAAAGTAGTAGCGGTTGATGTGCCTACAAATATACATTATAATAGCAATATCACTGTATGTTACTATATAAAATGAATATTTCAACAAAATATACATACAGTTATCAAACTCTTAGAAATCACGTCTCTTAAATTTGTTTTAAACTTTGGCCAATTTTTGCTTACACCTAATTTCTTTGCCTTCACCCCTAGAAAGCCCATTTTCTTGAGGACAGGCCACGTAGGGGCAGAGGCTCTATCAGTTTGGAAACAGCGGGTTTCCCTCCACGGTGAGCAAATAGCTAGAAGTGAGAGTTAATTGCATTGAATGGAACAAAGGTACCCAAATAACTTACTTTATATGCCAAGAAGAGGGGAAGGGAAGCAGAAAATAGGAGAAAATGTACAGTAAAATAGGTGGAGACAAAAGAATCGTAATTAAACCTGTATACTGTGGTAGAAAAATGTCTAAAAGAAGCAATAACATAGGTAATATGCTAATTTCCAAAAGTGCTAGAAGATACAAATAAAACTCCGTTTTTCCCAAGTAGTTGGTGCAATGAGAAATGTGTATTATTACACGTGTCTGGCAAAGGGAGACCTTGTGGGAAAAGAAGTCATCACAGAATTATAATATGCCATTATTATGCCCTTGGAAGCGTAATGGGAAGCGCGCCCCAAGGAGCGGTTTGGGAAGCAGGGAGGAGGGTGAGGGTGATTTGCAGACACGAGTCCAGGCCGCTGGCCAGGGCGATGCTGGAATATTGGTGTCCCGGAGGTTATGGACCCATATAGTGACCTCCTGGACATCAGTAGATGCCAGGCTGATCCCCTGCCCTCTGCCATAACCCCCCAAACCAGGCAGGTACCGCCCCGCATGCTGCAATTACAGTAGGTACAGGTAGAGATAAATAACAAACAGCAGAGTAATAACAGTCCCGATAAATAAATAAAATAAAACCTGCTTGTTGTCATAAGAATTGTAGGCTCCTGGGAATTAAAATCTGCAGCTTGTGCTGTACAGAACCTACGTCGTTTTTCACTATGCCCTAAGATGAAATGTCTCTTTCTCGCTTTCACCACAAGAAAGACCTTGAGGGGCTGGAGCGTGTCCAGAGAAGGGCAAGGGAGCTGGTGAGGGGTCTGGAGCACAAGTCTTGTGAGGAGCGGCTGAGGGAGCTGGGGGTGTTCAGCCTGGAGAAAAGGAGGCTGAGGGGAGACCTTCTCGCTCTCTGCAACTCCCTGAAAGGAGGGTGTAGCCGGGGGGTGTCGGGCTCTGCTCCCAAGGAACAGGCGATGGGACAAGAGGAAATGCCCTCAAGTTGCGCCAGGGGAGGTTTAGGATGGATATTAGGAAAAATTTCTTCACGGAAAGGGTTATCAAGCATTGGAAGAGGCTGCCCAGGGCAGTGGTGGAGTCNAGCAGGGCCTGTTGCAATAGAACAAGGGATAATGGCTTTAAACTAAAAGAGGGGAGATTCAGAGTAGATATAAGAAGAATTTTACGTGGAGGGTGGTGAGCCCCTGGCCCAGGTTGCCCAGAGAAGCTGTCGGTGCCCCAGCCCTGGAAACGTTCCAGGACAGGTTGGACGGGGCTTTGAGCAACCTGACTGAGTTGAAGATGTTCCTGCTTATGGCAGGAGGTTGGCCTTTAAAGGTTCCTTCCAACGCAAACCATTCTATGATTTTTTTTTTCCAACTTTGCTCTTGGACTGCGTGTAATTATTGCACTTTGCATGTTGCGTGATGTGAGACCCAGCACGGTCTAACTTGCCTCCAGTTGGCAAGGATTCCAGCAGAGGCCAATATAGAAAGCTTTTGAAAAGAACATTTCTGATTCCCACATCACCCGCCTAATTTGTCTGCCTTCCTCCAGCTTCTGAGAGGGTCAGTTGTGCTGTGCCCTGACTCTTCATTGAATGCCGAGGCGACCGGAGTTATCCCTGGAGATGTGAGTGGCAAAGGTTAAGAGATGGAAAGGGGTGGATGGCTTTTTGGTCTACCTGTTTCTGCATTCCTGAACGCCACATACATTCCTGTACTCAAGCATCGTGGTAACCCCTCCAAAACCCTGAACTACTCCCCACAGTGTTAACAGGAGCTCCATTGCGCTTATTGTGTATTGTCCGGCCCCAGCTCAGCTGAACCCTGAGAGCTTTTACTGTTCCACACACACTAGCAGTATTTTGTTGATCTACCAGCCGTGGTTCCTACATGATTGTTGACAAGCTTCACTTCAGAAGCCCAATGATGTGGTTGTCGGGGAAGGTTGGAGTTGGAGGGTCCCTGGGTTCAGCTCCAGACGCTTCCTACCCAGGGAAAGGACTTTCCCATGGGAATGCAAACCCTGGACCAGGCATCAGATTCACCCCAGGAGACAGCGCTGCTGTGACCGTAACTTGCCATCTCGCAGTGAGAAGTAAATGACATCTTGGGGTTAAACCTTTAGTGAGACTTCGAATTTATTATTGTAACGACTTTTACTGGCATCTGGCATGTAACACGGCTGCATGGAATTTTGTTTAAGCATGAGAAACATCAACAAAGCAAATTGCCTGTGCTTGTGTGTGTGTTTCAGAAGCCCTTATTCCACAGCTGTCCTACATCTACACTATATATATATACACATATATATATGTACACATACAGGCTATTGCTGCGGTTTGTAAACTCTATTCATGTCTGCGTTCCAATCACAACCTCTGGTCTAACTACGGGGGAACATTCCATAATGTTCCAAGCATTGGCAATGACATTAAATGATCTTCTACAGCAGGAGAGAGGGAAGTAAAAAGCCAGCCTCGATAACACGCTCCCTTAAAAAGCCGCAGGATGAATGCAGACCAGAAGGACTGCTCCATTACGAAAAGTATCGTGCACCGTTGTGTATAGGTACAAACCATTTCAGAGAAGGGAATGTGCCAAGTGAGCTCTAAGCCTGACATTTTAATAAGGGAAATATCTCATTTTAACTGTGTATAGATTATTTCCCCCTGAGGCTGATACTTATTTTTATTTTATTTTTTTCATATAAAGGAAGCAGGAGAGCTATTGGCAGCTGCAACCGTTGTATATGACATTTTAAAGCAAACGCCTGTAGTATATTGCAGAAATACAGTATTTGCTTAACACTGTATTAATAAATATGTACTTACTCATACATTCTCTGATAAGGCCTTCAAAAGCATAATGAATTATGGTGGTAGAGCTCATATGGGTAGGAGGTTGGTGTAAACTCATGCCTGTAGCTGGAGAAAGATGTACCTTTATAAGAAATGGACAAACCACAGCGTTCTTGTTCCTGGTGGGAACAGTGACCTGGCCAGGTGGGCTTTGCTCCTTGCTCTGTCTCTTCCCACAGATGTTCCGATGGTAGGGAAGGAAGGGATGGATCAGTTCCCCATTGTCAGCCCTTCTCTGCCAGGTTTAGACTCCATCTCGACCTACACTGTCCACCCCGATGTTAACTCTCCTTCTCTTCTCACACCTTCCTGTTTCTCTGCTTTTCCCTTGCGGATCGAGGCTGCAACTCTGCCACGCCTTTCCGATAGCATCTCCTTCTTGCTGCAGTGTGCCATCACTCTAAGCACTGGTATTTTCAAAGCCATTTGTCTTCCCGGCCTCCAGTAAAACCGGTTGTGTTTCCAAAGCTGTGAGGAGACTTTGAAAGTCATACTTGAGTCTTCAGAGCCAGCTGGGTTACGAGTTGTGCCTGCTCTCATCAGGACAGGTTCACAGTGGTTTATGGTCGTCTCGCTCCTTTCCATGTCATCAGTCAGGCAGGATTTGGATTGCCTCTCCATTCACTGCCGAGGAGCAGGAGACACAACATCCAGCTCTAACAGTGGCCGGTGCCGGTTGCTTCAAAAAACTGACTATTTAGCACAACTACTACAAGTCCTGTGTGGCAATTTGGTCTTTCCAGAGACGTGGAACATCCTGATTTAAGACTTAAAGCAAAAAGTTCGAGGCGTGCCTGTAGGCATTCCTTTTTTTTTTGGATTTGCTCTGCATCTAGTCGTGATCTCAGACTGAAAAGGACTTTCTTGTGTGTTCTCTGAATACTTCTGCTGTACTTCTGCACCATGTTAAGCATCTTACCCAAAGGCTTCTTCTTTCTTCCTGCCTACTCTTCAGACTTTCCTGTTCCTTATTTTTTTTGGTCTGAACTCCATTACTAAATATGATCAAAAAGTGGCATCGGCAAAAAACCCAACCAACCAACCAACACGTCGAAGTTTGTCTGTTGAATTTATTTTCAATGCAAACTCTTGTCAAAAAAAAAGATCACGCACTGGGTGTTTTGATGAGGAGCATGCCTAAAGGAGGCAATGCCTGTTATGCTATGTTCAATATTTCTACTTTTGGGGGTTGTGTATTTTGTATTTCCGCTTTTGGAGGTTGTGTATTCTGTTTCAGAGTGCAAGCGTAGCACAAATGGAAATGCTGTACGCACAGAGCTCAACCGATATTTATCCAGATTTCTGGAAGCTCAAATCTCTCTTAATCCACTGCACTCCTGAATGTCAGTTTTTGTTGCGTACATCCTTTTTGAGATACATAAAAAAACCCCCAAAACTCATCTTTAATATCAGTGTGAGAGGTGGATTTGATGTACTGTAGGTTTCAGTTGCTTGCTCGGTTGTTATGCTCAGATACTGCGTGATAAGCTTTTTATTCTATGCTGCAAATTCCTTGAAAGTGTTACTGTTTTGTGATCTGAACGATTTACAAAATACTTTTATTTGATGTATATCACACCGGGCCATTTCTTCTCGCCCCTGGCCTTCAGGACTGGTGAATATATTGACTTGATTATTGGGCCTTTGATAAACCTAATAAAGCCCTTCCCAACATCTGTGGAGCGTTAGGAGAAAGAAGTTAATCCTGACATCACGAGATGATAAGACTTTTCTTTTTTTTGTAGAGTGATTCCCTGAAATCAGCCTTCATGCTGGCAATAAGTGCAGGCTAATTCAAAACTCCAGTTCTCAAGCAGGGATTACAGAAACCGTGGCCATTTAGCATGAATGACAATACAGTGAGACATTTCCCCAGCCAGTTTTTACAGCCGGAGCTATAACGACGAGGCAGGGAGGATGATTTTCTCTTCTAAAGCAGATCGTTCCCCTGTGCTGTACTCCTCTTGTCCTCTTGCTGGTTACATTTCTCAAACTATTATGGTACTTCCATTATATTCGTATAATAATTTGAATTAACATTAAAAGAAGTGGAGAAGGGATGAGAAAACCTGGAATAGAACTTGATATGAATTGACATCTAGGAGCTATATTGATTCATATTCATTGAGAAATACAACCTAAATAAGAAGAGAAAGGAGCTAACAACACGTATAACTTCAAAGAGGTTATCATATTATCTTTGCCTTTTACTTTCTGTATCACTTCGGAAATTTGAAAGGCTCTTTTGCATTCCTGGTCTTCTCTTAGACAGCAGAGACCTTGTTGCTTCTGGTTTGGGATGAAACGATACTATCAATTTATGCTCAGTATTTCCCAGGAATGGTCCCTGGGGAGGGGGAGTGGGAGTGAAGATTCACACCTCTATTTTAGGCGGCATTAGGTGACTAATTGAGTAGTGTTTGAATGAAGTCAGAAGCCTGATTTCCTTACGGAGCCAGCGGAGAAAAATTCGGTACCTTTGGGGATGCGTCTGATTCAGAATGTCAAAATGCTCCTAGAAGAAAGATACGCTATAGAAAAGGGCCATTATCTGTAAAGTTCAAGCCTCCATGAAGTTTTCCCAGGTTCCAATATCTGTTTAAGTCTCAAAAAACTTCAAAGTAACTTTCCAAAAGGCAAGGAAAAGAAGTTTTAGGAGCAGTATTCAACCTTCATGCCCTAACTCCCAGACACAGAAATGTCTTAATAATAAAGGATTGATCTAAAATATAGGAAAGAAAAAAAAAAACAAAAAAGACCAGTTTTAGGAAAAGCGATGTTTTTTAGCGTGCTTTCCGGAGCATATGGCAGATTTCAGTTGTCACAGCTGCCTTGTGGACTGTCAGCCGTTGTATCTGGGGGAAAATGTGGACGTCTCCTGCCAGCACGGAGTGACCAACGCTGCGGGGTTACACGGAGAAACATTAAACCCGTGGCAGCCTCTGCTAACTGAGATAGCTGCAGGTGCTGAATTTATTCCAGCAATGGGAAAGCCTAACTTTGAGTAAGTGGATGGGTAATGACCGATTCTTTGGCAGCCCAACGATAATACAACGAGATTAAACAGCTATAATGATAATTTGTCTGCAAGCACCAGTTTACTTTCCATTAAAAAATACCGTAGCTCTTCAAGCTGAACCGTGGATTTTAAAACAACACGGGGTCTATAGGAAAAAGAGGGTTTGGAGTGGCAAATAACTACGGGCTAACATTTGGACTAGCATTAGGGGGCGTATTCGGTTTCTCCTTGAGAGCCAGGGCTGGGTTGGCGAGTTGAGGCGCTGTGGGCTATTTTTTTCCTTTCATTGTAATTTTGTCTCATCTTGGACACAGGCCTCCTAGTAAAGGACTTCACATTTGAACAAATTGCTTCTCAGCCCGAACAGGCCAACACAGAAAAAGAAAAAAATGACCAGATGCTTGTCTCGTTCCCAGAGGGACGAGCGCAGTGGTGGAACCGTCAAGTTTGACATACCTAATCAGCAGTTCAAGCCCTGGCAGTCATTCAGAGGTAGATAATGCAGACTTGATATTTTGGCTGGGGACTGGATGGTGTGAAGAATTAGGCACGGGCGAAACAGCGAAGGGAGGTGACGGGAGATGAAAACTGAATTTGTTCAGTAGTGTAATTTGTTGTCAACATATGACGGCTTCGAGTTCACTGGGTGTTGGGACAGGTGTCTTTTCAACCATGACGTGAGAAAATTTAGAGGAAGGCAGAGAAGAGGCTTAGCTGGTGCTGCTGGCGGAGGGCAATCGGCTCTGCCGCCACACAGCCCTGGTTTAACCCCTACTGAACCCTCAACCCGGCCAGGCAATGTTTGCGTGGGATCTGTGAGAGGATCTCAGTAGCTTTGACAGTCAGTGGCAAGGAGTTTTCCCAAAGTGAGCCCTGTGACCCCATGGTCCCCTGCTGAAGGCTCTGGGCCCTCATCGCAGGGACCGTCGCTGCCTGTGGGTAGCTAATTTCCTTTTTGACCCCATAATGACATACTATGAATGCTGTCACTTTTCCTGCTGCTTTCCACAGGGATGGGTTCAAGGCCAAAGATACACAGCCAAGAGTAGAACTGGGCAGGTGGCTTCCCTTCCATTACTGACAACATCCTGGGACCACACTGGATTCAAAGTTATAGCTACGGTAAAGGTTTCATCTCTTCTACAGGTCGGGTACGTGATCGTGCAGCATCACTCACAAAGATTAGATGCTGTCAGAGGGACAAGTGTGTCCCGAGGTGTCAAAATCAGTTGCTGCCCCAAGCGAAGGGACTAGAGGGTCACATATACAGGAGTATCGGGTCCGTCACAATTTAGCAGTAAGGTGTTGCCAATTATGAATTTGGCTGGATCTCGTGGAAATCTCTTTCATGTCTGATTTATAAGAGTTGCAGGGCACTTCCTTACAAAATTTCTGGCATTTAAATTTAGAGGTCATAAATGATTTTCTTATCATTTAATATTAGCTATAAAATATCTGTGTTTTAACATATTAGTGTAGCATTAGCTGTAATCCTCTGAGACCTGCTGTTGAGTGAGAGTCTGATTTAGCAAAGCTTTTCAGCTCTTGCTTCCTTTTCGCTTTTCTGACTAATCTGTTGACATCAGTGGGGCTTGGCTAATTGTTCATGCACTTAAAATCAGACGTGTCCCTGAGAGTCTTTTGGCAATCTGTCTGCGAGTCACTTCTGTGCCCTGCGAGTGGTAGAAAAATGTCTTTGTTTCCAAAATCTGGCTGAGCATGAGGGTTAACAGAAAGGATTAGGGTCTTCCAGAGTTGGGATCACCTGGTCCTAAAGGAGGCGATGGGTTGAAACTGTGGTTTTTCACTCTGTTGACTGTAATGAAGAACCTCAGATGATTAGGTTCAGGTGGAGCCGTCTGCATTTTACATGCCAAAAATGTAAGGCAAAAAAGCAGTGCCAGGATTGTGCCAATATGTCGGAAATCCAACTTTGGCTGCCAGTGCTGTTGCGTATCTCCGAGGGTGATTTAGGACAACGGGGTTAGTGATGGTAGAGTTCCTCCAGCGCCTTCTCTGGGGAGCAGCAGCATTTGCTGAGGATGAGGATACAGCGATCGGGATTTGCTCTGAACTCTAAAAAATCTCAAAACTTGAAATCCGTGGAGGGGATGCACGGGTTCCTGAAGGGAAATCAGCGCTTGCAGGGAGAGGTGTGGGTAGGACTAGCTTGGGCTGTAGGACTCTGGAGAAGAGAGTGGGTAAGAGGAGACCCTGTGGCTCACAAAGGTTTTCTCCCTGGAGAGCAGAGTACGGAAAGGGCATCTGGAACCCAGAAAACACACTGAACTGGTTTCTGAAAGCTGTCATAAAACGAGCAAAGTTTCCAAAATCATTAAAAATGAAGGAAATTCACTCTTCAACCTTAGTCTTACAGGCAGCTTCCCCACGTAAGCAGGAGGATTTCTCACAGGGCGTGCTCTGGTTTCGGTAAACCATGGGGGCATGACAAAGTGTGTTGGGCACGGGTAGACTTCAAGATAACCTTCACGAAAATGCAGAGAGAGAAACTGTGCTTTTTGCAGCAGGAGGCATGAGTTGCTGATTTTTTGTAGCGTGTGCTGGCACCAAGGTACTCTGGACTTTGCCCTCACTCTCTTTAGGGAAAACAAATCTTTCCAGGAGACTTCAAAACTGCTTTAGGAGAAGAAACATCTTGGCAATCCATCAGAGAACAGAATGCAGCAGAGGCACCTGAACATCTGAAGGCAAGTCACTGAGAATTTCACGGCTACATTTTACTCTGAAAGAAGGTCACTTTCATAAATTTATATGGCTGAGCTGACTCCCATGTGGCTCGATGTCTAGAAAAGTCCACACTTCATCCAGCTGGGACAGGACCTGTACCCGCTTGCGTCAGAACGGAAAAGTTGGCAGTTTTTTGTTTGTGAACCTCTAGAGAAGTGCCAGTTGCACCTTCATGTAATTTCCAGAAAGGGAACTTGTTCCTAAGAAAATGTCCATCTGGAATTATAATGAGGATCGGTGGAAACGGAGGGATGCTGACCTTGAGAAGAGCAGCGTGTGAGTGAACTTTGCTGAGACATCTCTCACTGCTTGTGCTTGATAACTTTGAGAGGATCTCTGCTGCTAAAGTCCAGGATCATCAAAGGAAGAACCTTGAAAAGTTTGGATGTTGCAGCAGACAAACCATTTAATCCTATTTGTTACAGCAGATTTACTGTCCTTTGTTCAAGTTATAAAGTTGTCGTGGGAGGAGAGGGGAAGAACTCATTTATTTTGATGAAATAAGGGAGATAACAGGAAGGTCCAAAATACAGCTGCATCCCTATAACCTGAAAAGTGAACTCCAGGAGAATGTGAACCGACGCAAGGACTGTGCAGAAAAGAAACAACATTTAGATTTACCAGCTTGACTCACAAGTGGCAAAACAGGAAAGGTGATTAAACTCTAATCACAGGAAAACAAGAACTTATCATACGGCGTTAGACCTAGATTTCTCAAGGCAGCAAATCCAATACTCTGCTTTAGAGCAGGGTGAAGCCGCAGATGTGCTGCTTCCTTCAAAAAACGAGCCGAGGCAATTGAAGTAATTGCTTGTCTTGCCAAAGCAAAAAGCATTCTGTCTTTTGCATGAAAAAGACTCCTACTTTATCTCATCTGTCTAATAAGCTTATTAATTGTAAGCCATTCAGTTAATTTAAGGCTCTTTGTAAGAGGGACTAGCAGGTTGCCCAGAGAAGTTGTAGATGCCCCATCCCTCAAAGTGTTGAAGGCCGGGTTGGACGGGGCTTTGAGCAACCTGGGCTGGTGGGAGGTGTCCCTGCCCAGGGCAGGGGGTTGGAACTGGATGGTCTTTGAAGGTCCCTTCCAACCCAAAACATCTATTCCTCTATGATTCTATGACTAAATTCCGCTCTGAGGTACGGTTCTTTATTTCTGGAGTAACATCAACGTGGCTGTTATTGTGGCTACTTAATGCTCCTGTTAAGAAAACTGTGAGCTAAACAAAAAAGAACAAAGACATGAAGTTAATTACAACAAAAAAATATAAACTCTCTAAGAGGCATTAGGTGGCACTTCATAATGGAAAGATGCCACAGCCATGGAAGAGCGGACACAGGACACTTTGATCTTCCAAAGCATTCCCGCTGTACCTGGCAGGAGAAGGTAGGCTTGGCAGCAGGTGAGGGTGGCAGATGGCGTGTGCGGTGACAGGGGCACTGGTAGATGGAGGGTCACCATGCTAACAGAGAGCCCACTAGGAATGATGCCCTGGGATTTGGTGGGAGCAGCACGGTGAGGGCTGGTAGGAAGAAAAACAGGTAGGAAAGGAGAAAACTTCACTGCAGCTTAGTTTGACTTGCACCAATTTTCTAATTATTTTTAAAAGGCACTTCAGTAAGTGTGATGAAATTATGTGTTCTGATCTACTGCAGAGTTGGATGAATTCATAAAGGTGTATAAAATATTCCTTGTAACAAATGAAAGGGGAGTGGTAATTCTGGAGAACAAAATTACATGAGAAGGAGGTAATTGCACGTAATCTTACACTGGATAATAGTACCTTAAACATGGTTATTGGGATGTAAAAGTCAGTAAAAGAAATGTTCAAGTTTTCGAACGGGTCTCTTGAGGTTGAAGGAACTAGATCCTAGAAAAAGTGGTAATGTGTTACAGAGGAAACTCTGCAGTCTTCTGCCTCCAATGGTCCGTTGAGCACAGCACAACATCGTGGGGGTTAGAGAAGGGAAAGCTTACTTGTTCGTAGCAGGTGAGATGTCCAAAGGAAATCATACATGATGGAAAGCATCCCTGCGGAGCTCAACTCCTGCGGCCCCGGGGCAGACTCCACAGGTTCTGTATCGGCTGTAGCCAGCGACTGTCGGATACAGAACAGCGTATCTTGATTTTCATCAAGTGGACAGGAATGGAAATCTCCTCCAGGCTAGTGAGTGCTTTTAACCCCTCACCTGCAGGGTCACACTTGCTCTTAGAACCTCTCAGCCCATGAATCTCCATGTTTTTTTCAGGCATGGTAGAAAGGGTGGGTTTTGGCTGAGGAAGGCAGAAAGTTTTAGTGGAGAAAATTTATGTGTAAAAAAGCCTGTTGGCAGTAAGCCTAAAAGTAAACCCAGGGCTGATTTTTTAATCTCCAGTGCAGCATCTACTGCAGTTTTTAGGATCTGGATCGGACTTAAAAGACCCTCCCCATGGCTTGGCTCTGGGGCTGTAGGCAAAACAGCAAGATTTTTCCGTAGCCTAAGGGATGCGGGCAGGTGAGCAACTCAGGCTGTTGTCACCCATCTCACCATGGCTGGATGCAGGGACTGACTGGGCAGTTGCTTGTCCTAAGACCCAGATTTAGCTTTACTGGTCTCTGTATCCCCTTACTTCCCGAAAGACCAGCGATGCTTACTTCCACTGATACAGAGCCTGTTTGTTTTAAGGCACACACCAGCCTTTTATCCCTCAGGATCTGCATTCAGATTGAAAGCAAAAAACAAAAAGGAAAATAAATGAGTTTAGTGGTGAAAACCGGCTCACCCATTTGTGTAGCTCATAACCCCCCCCCTCTGCCCAGCGCAGCACCATTGGCAGTCTGTTCCTGAAGATGCTCAAGGCAAAAATAAGAGAGATCACATGTCAGAAGAAAGCACAGCGCTTGCCTGTTTTCTGCTCGGTTCCCATCAGTTCTGTTTGCCCTCTACTAGAATTGGCTCAGAAGTTGGAAAAAGTACACAATTGCCATATAACTCTGCCAGACAGCTTGAGAGAGAACGGCTGCGTCTAGTACTCTGTTCCTTGTTTTACTTTCATACGCGATTCAGCAAGACTTATTATGTTTTCACTACTAGAATACATGCAAAAATTAAATACAAACCCAAGATGTGGATCTTGCACGCTGCGATGCAAAAGCTCCCAGTGACACCTGGAACCAGCTGAGTTGTTCCTACGGTCCTGTTTAGTCTTTAGCCAAATTTTGCACGTCTTTTTTATAAATGAGAAAATTTGCCACCTTCTCCCTGGCCACATTTTGCTCTTCAGGCTTCACGTAGCACATAAAGTCATGTGCTGGGTGATGGATTCCACTCCAGCTTGTGAGATTCTTGGTCACACAGACTTGCACCTGCTTTTTCCCATGCTTTTTTCCCTGTTTCTTAGGGAAAGGTCTGCTCCCCAAAGGACTGGGAGAATCTCAGAGAGAAGCTCCCATCTCAGCGTGGCTAAAAGTTGTAAGTAAGATTATCGCCATATGTTGCTCTGTATGTTCAAAGAGAAAGGGTCTTGGCCACACACTGGCAGAAGTCTCGGTTCTGTTTAAACCAGAAGCCTGCGTTTGCTCAGCTTGCTATTTCCTTGGGAGCCAAATCCGTATTTAGAGTTCAGGCTTTTTTGTATTTGTAAAATCAGGCTTTGCAGGAGGAGAAGCGTTTCTGCTACATGAGCAGACACTCAAGGAAAAGGCTGATTTTGGAAGGGCAGTTTTTATAAACAGGTTGTGAAGAGCCTCTTAGAGGTCACGCTGAGAACAGTGTTGTTGTGAGGCACTGCAGAATTATGGAATTGCATGTCGGAGCGTGCTGGGAGAGCAGACGGGGGAAAACCCATCCCCAACTACAAACACCCGCTGCACGCAGTTCTTTCTCTTTCAATAAGGGCTGCTCTCTTTTAACCTTCCTGATAGTGGACCAGATGCAAGTTACCATGCAGTTATCTCGCATTACAGAATAGTTATTGAGATAAGAAGACCAGAGCAAGGCCGTTCAGAGAAAATCCCTTTGTGTGTCTCTGGGAGTCCAGGGCATGGAGGTGTCTGACCCCCAGTAAGAAAGTCGTCATTGCAAGTCCTGTGTTGAACACTATAATTTTGGTCCGCATGTAGAAGTAGTGATGGTGCTACTGAGAACAGAGAGAATCACAGAATGGTTTGGGTTGGAAGGGACCTTAAAGACCATCCAGTTCCAACTCCCCTGCCCTGGGCAGGGACACCTCCCACCAGCCCAGGTTGCTCCAAGCCCCGTCCAACCTGGCCTTCAACCCCTCCAGGGATGGGGCAGCCCCAGCTTCTCTGGGCAACCTGGGCCAGGGGCTCACCACCCTCACAGCAAACAATTTCTTCCTCACATCTCATCTAAATCTCTAGAAGACAGGTTACAGAGGAAGCGAGGAAAAAGAAAAGACCAAAATATGCGCAAAACCCAGAGAAAATATCAGAGGCAAGTTGCAGACAAACAGCAACAAATGCCAGACATACAGTTTTTGCAGAAAGGGGCGTCTTGCAAAGCCAGAGCAGAGGATTTGGTGTGCGAAAGCTCCTGGGGATGGCAACGGGAGCACCCTTGAGAGCAGGGAATGCTAAAGGTGGTGGAGCAAGGTCAGTCCATTGTGAGGAACAGGGTGGCAGGGTGCCTTCCCCGGGGCCCTTGGTGCCCTTGTCCTGCTCTTGCCCTGAAGCCCGGCCTGGGTAATTTCTAGAGAGAAACCCTCCTCCGCGTGCAGTCTATAGGCAGGTAATGAAGGCATTTCCAGGCGACTTGTGCCTGGCTGGTGGGAATTCACTCACTCAGGTAGTTGTCTGAGCTCTTCAGCTTTCACTTCCTACCCAATGTGTGCTTTTCCAGCAGCCAGAAAAGTTCCTGAAACGCGTGTGGCATGTTTGGCTTGCAGGAAAAGCGGGTGGAGAATGGCCAAGAAAGCTGTACGAGGTTGGGGTTCCTCCGCTGCTGGCAATGCTTTTGCTGCTGCGGAGACCACAGTTTGACCTAAGGCATGACACGCTGTAATTAAGACAAAGCAACGATTGCAGGCAGAGCATATTGGTTTGCTGGTTATTTTAAATTATTCTTGCATAAAGTCGTGCTGAAAGTCAGAATCTCAGAAGAAAAAACATCCGAGCTGCAGACTTCAGCCTGGGACTTGAATCCTCTTTCCCCTGAGGCGCACGTTCTGTAGATGGTGGAGCTGTTGATTCTCACTCGGCCAAGATTCACGCTCAGGGGAAGACGCAGCCAGTGCCACCAGCATGGCTGCATGGCCTTTCTCTGCAGGATGATGAGTACCCTCCATCCCGCCTTCACGCGCAGGCACATCCAGTGATGCCGCAGCACGCTCTCGTCCCTAACTGGGGGTGCTGGGAGGGGGTCTCAGCACCCAACTCCCAAGCATTCGGCAATTTTCAACTGCGATAGGTTATCCTGAAACAGCCCGAGAGCTCCTAAATGTCCTTAGGTCTGGCTCACTCACTGCCTGGTTGCAATTGGAAGTGTTCAGTCCTTTTTTCTTAATGGTTCAACCCAAATCATGGATTTTCTGGGTTACATCATGTGCATTCAGTGCTGTTATTTTGGTTTCCGTTCAGCCGCCCTCTAAACTTCAATATAGCTGCTCCTCACCTCGCATCCTGAGCCCTAATGTTTCTTGCTTTGGAAATGTTGGTGCCGATCTTCCCAGGGCTCTGTGGACCTCAGGGCTGACTTGTGCGGTCCAAGCATTCAGCCTCTTAGTTTTCCTTTCTGATTCTCTCCTCTTTAGAGAATATTTTTCTCAAGCACAAAATTAGATGTTTGGGAGAGTCCTGTCTTCCTCGTTCAAAACAATTCTCTGCCCTAGGAGAACTGTCTGCGTGGGTTTCTGTAACTCGAGTATTCGCGCAGGCCTGTTGAATAGCTGTAAAAATCCAGGTGCGATGGCTGGAGGTGTTTGGAGGAAGCTGAGAAGGTCCCATGGGAGAGAGGAGGAGATGGAGTGTCATGGTTTAACCCCAGCCAGCAGGTAGGACCGTGCAGCTGCTCCCTCACTGCCCCCATTTGGGGTGGGGGGGAGAATTGGAACAGTAAAAGCGAGGAAAAACTCATGGGTTGAGATAAAGACAGTTTAATAGGTAGAGCAACAGCCATGTGTGCAAGCAAAGCAAACAAGGAATTCATTCCTTGCTCCCCATGGGCAGGCGGGTGTTGAGCCACCCGCGGGAAAGCAGGTGACTTGGAAAGACAAACGCCATCACTCTGAACGTCCCCATTCTTCTTCCCCAGCTTAATATACTGAGCATGACACGGTGTGGCATGGAATATCCCTTTGGTCAGATGGGGTCAGCTGTGTCTCAGAATCATTGAATGGTTTGGGCTGGAAGGGAACTTGAAGGCCATCTAGTCCAACCCCCCTGCCCTGGGCAGGGACACCTCCCACCAGCCCAGGTTGCTCCAAGCCCCGGCCAACCTGGTCTTGAACCCCTCCAGGGATGGGGCAGCCACAGCTTCTCTGGGCAACCTGGGCCAGGGGCTCACCGCCCTCACAGCAAACAATTTCTTCCCAATATCTCATCTAAATCNGCGGGGGGGAGGAACCCCCCCCCTCGCCCTGCTGCCCACGCTGCTGGGGATGCAGCCCAGGCTGCGGGGGGTTTCTGGGCTGCGAGAGCACGTTGCCGGGGCGCGCTGAGCTTCTGGAGGTGGAGGGGAGAACAAGGGAAAACAGGCGGGAACGGGGCTTCCGGACGCCCGGGCCCTGCGGCGGGTCCCCGCTCCCCCGCGGGCCCGGCGGTTCCTCGGGTGGCCCCCAGAGGGCGCTCCCGCTCCCCGGCGGGGCGCTGCGGCGGCCGCTCCGCCGCCGATC